>KN484005.1:0-16344 GCA_000787095.1 Periophthalmodon schlosseri
ATACTTTTTTGCCCTACTGTATGTATAATAATATAATATATCATAGACTGTATATAGAAGTGAACAGAGGAAATGAGATATCACCCATAGCATTCAGTCGCAACCAAATGAAGCCTGTTGACGTTAGCAGTTATAGTGGCTAATTTGCAACCAAGTTCCATTATGGAAATCCAGGTGCGCAACCAAAGAGCCAATCAGGAGTGAGGCTGTTGAAGGCTAGCGGGAGCCAACCTCGGGGAAAGAAGGCACCTGATTTGTCTTTTATGGATCATATCTTCAGGATCACGTAGAGCGGGTTAAAACAAACACTTTAAGACCAGAATGAGAAGTCTGACAGCAGCAGTTACAGGGAGAGGGGAAAGCAAAGCAATTTTTCAATAGAAGTCAAGTGGATCCAGACCTCAAAGAACCACTTCATGCCCATTCTCACTTCCTATTTGGATTGTGACAGTTAGCTGGCTATCTTATGTCCATCTATATATACAGTCATTGAGATATGGGGGTAGTAAGGGCTTTATTAGCACTGCACCCTACTTACCCCTCTGGCTCCATCACTAATATTTATTCATATTTTAGCTACATGTAAGTTAAAAACAAGCTCTTCGAGAATTAACATTCAGTGTATGGATGCGTCCTGCAGGCCTGCTCCAATCTTGCAAAATTTATGACTAAAACTTTTCTGAAACCTCATTACTAACTTGCCCCTCTCTTTCCCACTCAGAATGTTATGGTGCTGGAGCTGCTGAGGCTGTAGTAGGGTTGTCAAAAAAAAAAAAAAAAAACAATAAATGAAGAAGAATGAAGAAGTATCGATGCTGAAAAAAAATCACATAAAAAAACAAAGTTACTTTTCCTGAATAGTAGCAAAAGAGTAATAAAATCTGTAAACTGGACAAAACGCTGTAGGACTGAAGACATGGTTTGAGAGGGGAGTTAAAGAAAGACAATCCTTCCTTGAACAGGAATGGGGGCCTCAGACATCACCTGTCTCCCATCTATAACTCCACTCTCAGACCCAAAGCAAAACAATGAGAACAAAGAAAACAATAGGGCTAGCCAGGACGCTAATAGGTGTGAAATCACTCATTAGGGGCTTGAATGACTATGCTAAGTAGGACTCAGGCATAGCGCACACTTAGGGTAGCACAATAGACCTAGCCTACAAACAGAAACTGTAAACAATAGGGTTTTGAGTTTCAGTGTAGTTAGCTCCTCCCTTTGGATAGATATAAGGCAGTATCCACCAGTGATCTGACCAGAACTGAAGAAGCAGCTTGGATGAACAGCGAAACATCTTCACTCTTACAACATTTTGTCCATTTGACAGATTTTATTTCTCTTTTGCTATGGATCAGACCTGGACAACTGAGGGATTACGCTGACATTTTCCTGAATAGATTTAGAATGCTTTTGATCAGAGCTAAAAAGACCATGTCGTACTATTAGAGAAACTAATGTTGTTTAGTTTTGAAAATGATGCTATATAAAAAGGAATGTTTTAATTGTCATTATATTGTATCAATTCAGTATTGACTATCAAGCATTTTAGTGTTGAGTGTGAAATTTTAGTATTGTGACAACACTGGGGAGCATCTGTTAAAGTCCCATAGATAAGCCAATGCAGGAAAAGGCCAAGAGTTCAACTGTTTGACATGTGGTTATTTGCTTAAATGCAGTGGATTTGAGATACAACACAGGAATGAAGAGACGGCCACTTGCAATGACTTCCTGATGTGGTTGTTGTGTATTAAAGGGACTGTAACTGGTTTTTACTGTCTTAAAAACCTGAAAAACAAAACTAGTTCATTTTACAGTTTCAGTCCAAAGTTATTCCTCACTTACCTTATGCATTCCGAGCATCCTAATTATTCACTGTGATGAGTTTATAAGCGCTTTTCACAACTCTCGACCACGGTAATGCTAACAACAACTAGCATGCTAACAATGCACTTTTTGATCCTCTTACAACAAAACACTTTACAATCAGAGAGTATGCAGCAGACATATTTTGACCTCAACAGCTGCTTATACAATATAACCAGTTTGATTTCTGTTGTTTTGGTCATAATAATGTCACATTTACAACTGGAATCAATTTTAATGATTAGCCAAATTACTAGTTCGCCGTGGCAACCCCTGACGAAAACAGGAGCAGCCAAACAAAACAAATATTACACGGGGAATCTAGAGGGAAAGGCTCAAATAATAAAATTTAAATACTATGCCTACCCTTATAAATGTGTTGATATAAATATTATGTGGCAGTTCTCCAGAGGGATAAATGGAACGAAGCGGAGGTAATAAAGTCAATATTACAGGATGGGAGTTGGAGTGGCCTCGGCGGCGTCCTGGTCGAACTCATAGCTCTATATTTACAAACGCCGCATCAGCAAAGACAACAAGCACTGGAGATAAATCACAGGTCAGCTGTGTCCAAAACAAGCTTCACATACACTTGCAGTATTGGGAAGGATATTTTGAAAATGTATTTAGTTACAGAATACTGCATACATTCATTTTTGTTATATAATATTCCGATACATGGTCCAATCATAGTACTGTATTCTGAATGGTAGGAAGAAGTATATATCATAGTGTAAAAATGTGACATAGGATTTTAAAAAAAGAGCATTACTTCTTGCATCGTGTGTTATGCAATTATCACTAATTAGAAATGCTAGTGCAGTTCTGACCTCATGTTTCTCATCTCTCCTAGAAACAGCCACCAATGCTGTTCTTATTTCTAGGCACCAGAGCTGGGGACATGAACCCTCATCTGAATATTGCAATATTAATTAAGATAAGAACAGACTATACAAGGAAGGATAATCATAAATAGATTATCATATTTAAAGTTTAAAAATACACATTACTCACATTCGAGGGTGTATAGTAATAAAGAGAATATTGCACTATGAGGACATTTTGAGGGGCAGGTGCTAAACCAAAAATAAATGGAACTTATATATCGCTAAAAATGAACATATCCACGTTTTTTTAAGTAAGCAAATATGATAAAACCAAAAATAAATGGCACTTTTCCATATCGCTAAAAATGAACATATCCACGTTTTTTTAAGTAAGCAAATATGATTTTGCTTCTTTACAGATTACTTTTAGGTGTGCGGCTGCTGAACTTTTAGCAGCAAAGCTTTGTGCATAAGTGGATATGAGCTGAAGGACCAAAAAGATTATTACAGAGATGACAGAGCAAAATGTGATCTGTTTTAGGTGAAGAAATGCTGTTTTTTAGCAATCTGATACAGAACAATGGGATATAGGCCCATTTGTTGTAGCTACTTCTCTCCAAGTTTGAAAACATGCAATTGTTTATGAGACTATAACAAATTTTATGCTATACTTGTTTTTAACTGCCATTTTAGAAATACTGATCACTTCTGTCTGACTCCTATGTCAGTGGTTCTCTGTGGAGCCACAGTCCTCTGCTCCCTCTCTGGCTCCGCCCCTGCTCCAGTGCACTGAGCGCCCCCTGTCTGTGAGCTGCAGCCTCACACTGGCCTGTGATGAACACACCAGAAAACAATCTCAAAGCTTTTGTCCATTTCTTTTATGAGAATTTGACAAATCTTTTTCAAGAAACGTGCATTTCCGGGGTATACTCGCGCTATTCAATCCATAGACATATTATGGCATCAGCTGTTTTGCTCATAGCATCACACATATGAGGTGGATTGTCAAAAAGCTTAGGTGGTGTAGAACATCGTTATGGACTAAACTGTTCCTACAGTCTTTGATTTGGCGTTATGTGCAGTTAAGGCACACACGTGGAGTCTGGAAGCTGTGACAGGCAAACGCTCATGAGGCAGGAGAAATCTATAGATAGCAGCTTATTGTTGAGTGTTTCAAAAACATTTTTACACATCTGCTGTCTTCATGGGACAAATATTGAACCTAAAAACCATGTTGACCACGAGGGCACTTGGGGCAAACGGGCATCTGGGCTCTGTGCACGTCCCCGATGAGGATAAAAAGCCCACTGTGACCACCAAGTTAGTGTGTACAAGTTCAGATGTATAGGTGAGGTTTGCGTTGTGTTTTTCTGAACTTAACAGATCCCGGTTCCTTTCGTCTACAGCCATTTTGATGGTCGTCACAGGTTGGTGAAGTGACAGATGGTGTTGCACGGCTGTGTAGAGACCCCTCATCTATCTGCCACGTCTGTCCAACAACCAAGCTTCAAGTGTCCTCTCATTGTCTGTTTGTCTGTTGCAAACTGTGGCCTGCCAGTCTATGTGCTGCGACCATGGCATGTACTGTATGTAGCCAGGTTCATGTGGCAAAGGAGACCCTTAAACAGTGTTTTTATGGGGTCTATGTTCACAAGCAGTGTAATGAACCACCGACAGCGTTGTGTAGCAACACTATACATCTTTGTATGTGTTATGTGCTATGTGCTTTTACCAAGGATTAAAGGAACACATCAGTATTTATTCAACATGGAACAACCACAGTTTATCCAGTCAGGGAAGCAGAACACCACTGCAGCTGAGTAGTAGATCAAGATTGAAATAATTATGGAAAAGACAATAAAGGCCCATCACCCGAAATTAGAGCTGGGCGATATGGGAATTCTTTTTTTTCTCTTGATTTTCGATTTGATCTTCTTCCATCTTATTGAAAACATAGACAGGTGGACTTCAGGTGTAGAGAGCAGGGCGTCAGGATCACTACAGTTTTTATTTCGTGTTGATAGGACCAGTAATTCCGGAGAAATCCACACGTAAAGTCCGGGGTGAGTTTGTACTTTGTTAAGCCTAAAAGCATGTGCACATTACCGCTTTCGGCAGGTTCTAAGTTTCACTCATAAACCTTGAGAAAATAGTCACTTACTTTCCGTAACTTGGATTATAATGATGAGAAGCCAAAGAGGAGAGAAAGAGACTAAAACGTGAGGAGAGGCAGCTGGATCAAAAAGAGGGAGCGGGGAAGACAGCACCACACACACAGAGGCAAAGGGAGACACTGGACTTTTAATAAAGTTCAGATTTAAGTCAAAACTTATGAAACGCGAGGACACAGGATTGGCTGGAGACTTGTCGATTAAAATGCTCTCGCTTTATCATCGAGATTGACCAAAGTTTTGATCGCAATCTGTAGATCTTTTGATTTTTGGCACAGCTCTACCTAAAATCCACACATTATAAAGCAATAATACCCAACGTAGATGTAATCTTCACTGACACAACAGCACAAAGGATACAGCGGGTAAATCTCTTGGAGAATGGAGATAACGGTGGCATAAATCTGTGAACACCTGCTTACTTAATGTCATTCAAAGTTGTTAGGATGTAAGAGTCACATTATGCTTTACAGACAACAAGTTAAGTTACAATTTCCCATATAAATCTAAGAATGAAAATGGAGTTAAGTGATACATCTGTTCATACCAAACAATTAAAAGCAAATTATATTCAGAAATCAAATTACTAGAATGATTTAGCAAATGGTTTAAATAAAGTGCCATAAAAATAACATAATAATAAGTGAACGTGCACTGTCTCTTTAGCCGTGTTTCCATTGGTTTGCTATGGAGCAGATCTGTCCAGTCCGAAAGTGTTTTTACTGTCTAAAGGGAACATTCTCACCCATTAGGAGTTAGGTACAACCTTCAAAAGAGGTATAGCCCTTTTTGACTTTGCCCTCCATACACCTTTGCAAGAATCGCTTGGATAATTTCAGCCCTGGAATTGCCAATCTTTACTTAACAAAAGATAAAAGGTACCTGTTAACGTGAAAACTACCACTTCTTGACATCGCAAGGTGGAACGGAGCAATTTTGGGCTTTGGAGATGTAGACAGACTTATAATTAATGGTAACTCAAACATGTGTTAATGAAACAAAACACAACTCCAGGTATGTTTCTGATGAGGTAATAATGTAACTTGGCTTAAAGCTCACAAGAATCAATTTTGCGTAGTACAGGACCTTTTGTAATAAGCACGGAAAAATGATCAGAGCAATTGTGTGTTATTTTTATTGAGCTGGTGGTATCATGGGTGTACCTCACTCTGCAACCAAGACTACAAAAATAGACACTGTTTGATATCAGTTGCAGCTTGTGTTTGGTTATAAGACGGTTCTAGCTTTCATTGAAAAAGTCAGAACATACGTCATTCCCATGTGTAATCATTTTTCACCCGAGGGAAGAAAACGGCTTATGTTTTGGTTAATTTACTGAGTGGTTAAAACATGCAGACCGACAATGTTCTAGAGCCTTCCACACCGCAGACGTCGACACGCCGTGACAGGGCAGAGGTGCCTGGGTGGTGAAAGGGAAACTGAACATCAAGGTTATGGAGGCTCTTATTGATCGCTTGTTTGCTGCTTGTGAAAAGACATCTCTTCTGTTGGATAAGCATGTGTACCGCTTTAAAGAACTGCTCAGTGAAGTCACATCACGTCACAGTTACACATTAATCCTGCCAAGTGAATTTTTCCTAATACTGGTGCAGTAATGGAAAAAAAAAAAAAAAGTTTATGTTTAAAGGACTCATTTCTGGCTATGTTGCTTCCTCATCAAAAACACACCAGGAGTTGTGTTTTGCTTCATTCACACGTTTAACACATAAACCCTTCATATTTAGGCTGAGTTCTTCTCTCAAACAGAAAACACTCCGTTCCACCTTGTGATGTCACGTGGTAATACAGGAAGTGCTCTACTGTGTTTTTAAACTCCACACACCTTCACTACAATCATTTGGTTGATTTCAGCCCTGGAATTGCCAATCTCTACTAAACAAAAGGTAAAAGGTAGCTGTTAACTTGAAAACTACCACTGTGTGACATCATAAGGTGGGACAGAGTATTGGCCTAATAATCCAGAATTATGTGTAAGTGAAACAAAACACAGCTCAGGGTATGTTTTTGAGAAGGTAACACCTAAAGCTCACAAGGATCCGTTTTGTGTAATATAGGACCTTTAATGCCATACCGTGGATTATTCCAGGCAATTGAGACAAGCATGTGGTAGACCTCCCACCAGAAAATTGACATAATGCATATTTTAAAGTCAAAAACTTATATTTCAGACTGTATTAGCAGGATGTGTAATTATATATTAAACACATTTGACAGCAACTCCTATCAGCAGTTAACCAAGGCTCTGAAGAACAGAACATAATGGAAGATGGCACTTGGATTTTCAGACCATCCTAAGATATGTGTTTTGGGTTTTTTTTTTTGGTTTTGGGGGGTTTTTTTTGGGGGGGTTATACCAAGTCATGTTACTTTAAAGATGCATGATGTAGCTTTTTTGGAGAAGAGTCCACCAACACCTTGTATCCTTGGAGATGCTTTGTCATAAATGTTCTGCAGAATGAGATTAAACAAATAAAATCTACATGGAGACAAACAGGAAGCACAACAAGGCCAAGTTACAGGTCAGATCTGCGGAGAGGCGACCTTGCTCACAGTAAGAATGCATGGTTTTCAAGATATTTTTGAGCAAACACTCGTATGAATAAATGCTTGACAAGTTCAGTTAATGTCTCTAGTGTATGTTTAACCCGCATAACTGTCGTAGTCCAGTGTAAACCGATTTTTCACAATGCATGCAAACACGGGAACTACGACTGAGGTGTCGTGAATCGAATCCCATAGATCCCAATAACACATCTGGAGAAGCCGATACGTACTCGGATACTCGCTGCATGTAACCGCGCAGTCCGATTTACATTAGGCGCAGATTAGCTGAGGCGTTCAACTGCATGGGGTAAAAAATAGCCAGGAAAACAACAGAGATGTGTTTGGATGTGTGCTCACTTACACCGAGCACCCACAACGTTGCTTTGTTTTGGCCGGCTCCGCTACGTTAAAATGAAAATGAAATTTACTGGAGTTTCTTAGAATGTACGTATAGTTGTTTTATTAGTAAATATAGCTGCACAGTTTTAGCGCTTATGCTAACGTTCTACAAGCACTTGAACGCCTCGTAGCTGCCCATTCGCACCTATTCGGTTCTTTGACCCGCGTGTAGACTGGGACAAGAGTGGTCTGACAAATAGGATTTGAATTCGGTTGTTTAGCACTCTTTCTAGATTTCTCTGTGTATGTAAACTATGGAACATTCCACGTAACACAATCCCATCACCATGGAAACAAGCAAGTTGCCAGACCCACTACCAGGAAAGTTATAAAGTGCACCTTTAAACTGCTGCAATAACTCACTTGGGCAACGACAGTCCCCATCTTCACTGCCCTCCACAATACCGCGCACAGCCAGAGAATTATTCAAGCACACGCTCCCCCACTCTGCCCCATCACCGCAGCATAAAAGAAATTTACGCCTCATTTCACCAACTCAGAATCACTGGAAAACACATGAATTATGGCTCATTTGAGGAATAAAAGCAGATGAAATGTGTGTGTTGTGGGGAGCATACATACATTTGATGGCAGTTTTGATGGTGGCCTGGCTGTGTGGGTGAAGATTGCCTCTCCTGATTCATACATAAAGTGTGCATCGGAGGTCATGTTAAAATAATGTAGGATGACAATAAAAGAGCAGGCTGACAATGGGATAGAGAGCTGAGTGTGTTTTGTTTGTGTAATGCATTTCGGAGATGACAGTTTTCTGGATTGTACACACATGGCTGCATTTAGTCCATGACTGATTTAGCCAGAACATCAGACAACATGGGTAGAATAGAGTAGAGTAGTCAAAAATTAGGGGTTGGCAATTTAGACACAAAAGAATCATAATAATAATTCATTACTAGAGATGAGACGAGATAAAAACATGTTAAGTGTTGGTGAGTTACACCTCTTGAGAAGATTAAGTTTCAAACATCAGTGTTACAATTACCGAAAAATTTTAAACTAAGTAAATAAAAAATGATGAAGCCAAACTTTAAATTAACAATTCATTTATTATAATGTCAAAATCTCACCTTGTCTCGTTCTTGTGGACCCAAGCTCACGCTTCGTCTAGGGATGGGAGTATCGATATATTGATACTGGCTCAGTGCAAATATCGGTATTGATACTGTTACGCAAATATTGATTATATATTAGCATATGCAGATTTCAAGGCTGACATCAATTTTAAGACTTATTAGGGCCATTTCTTCATTGTTTTGTGTCAAAAACACTTTCACCAGCAGCATTTTGGATTGATCCACCTGTGTCAGGTGTTCTGTTTGTCTTTTAGAGCTTATTTGAAACCCATTTTAATGCATATATTCAGTTATATCTCTTCACCGTTAAGACCAGTATCGAGTATTGGTATCGAAAAATAACCCCCAAAAGTACTTGATATCCTATCGATACCAACAATTTTTGTGTCGCCATCCCTAGTCTCGTCTCGTTTTGTGGAAATTGCGTCTTACCTCAACACACTTGTACATGTGCTTTACTAAGAACTGATACTAGATTTAAACTCAATACGGGGCCGGTGTGGCAGCTACTTAAGGCGTGGTACTTGCCGCCTGTTAAACCAACTGCAGAGTACTGCGGTGCACATTTGACCAAGGCAATGCGGTTTTCAAGTGGGTTTATGAGATAAGTTACACAGAGAAGTACTTGCCTGTATCTGGAAAATTGCTCCAGACCACTGCAGTGTCCAGGAAAAACAGCCTGTAGAGTCTTTCAGCAGACGTGTCAGACACATGCCTGCAGGGGTCTGAGGACTTTGCAAGTCGTGCACCTCATTGGCAGTTCGTGTACACCTGGCGTAACACCACACCACCATAGAGCAGGCCCATCACCATCAGTACATTTCCGCTCCTTTTTAGTAAAAGATTTGTCCATTTTGAGTATAGTTTTTTGTCATTTCTGGCATTTACTTCCTCCATACCACTCTGCCGGTGTCAATCCAGCTCAATCTCCACAGTTCAGAACACATCAAACAGGAAAGAGAACGTGAACTACATCCAGATTTACAAAGTAAATACTCTGAAAGGACTTTATTTTCATCACCCGTGGTCGGATAGCTCAATGAGAAGAAGTAAAGCGGGTGCAGGTGGGTTGGGGCCAAACGCTCCTTCGCTTGAACTTAATGTGGTGTAAAAGTCAACGCAATAAGCCTCACCAAAAGCATGTTCTGTAGCTCTGATTAACAAACAAGGGCACATGATTTTTCTAACAACATGTATTTACCTGCACAAAGAGAACAACTTTATTCCTTATGCAATCAACACCAAAACAAGAGGAAAAAGCACATGGTGTTCTGTTCACACAGAGCAGGCACGTTATCAATACAGTTTTATAGTTACACATTGGAATTACACAAACAGTGCTCCAGGGTGAACGAGGCAGGTCGCCGATCATCATCATATTGTGCAAAGACAAAGCTCCTCACCTGGATGGAGATGTCCAGGGTGCTCATGCTGTGTCAGGTAGGCTCCTCGCTCCTGCATGATCCAGGCTGTTTTAGCCTCAAACTCTCCTAAAATCTAAATCTGCACTATATCCTGTGAGTGATTTCAAACGGGTCCTAAATAGCGCATTTGAGTGTAAAGGTAAACAGGGTCCGAGGTCAGAAAAAAAGCTGACCCCAGCATTCCTACTGCTGTGGAATTGGTCCAGCTTTAGATTTGATTTTGTTCTTGTTAACAGCTTTCACAAAGAGACAAAGACCACAGAGTAAATAAAATATGGTGTCGAAGCAAACATCTTTAAACCTATACCATACGTTCAGTAGTTAGTTCCAGCTCAGTGGCACTTTAAGCCGTTCTTGTTGCATATATTTTTTTTTAAGATGAGTTCACTGTAAAGCTGTGCAAGCAGTTACATTTACCACGTTCCAAAGAAATAGAGCAGCTGGTGGAATGTATTCACCTCAACAGTACTGAATAAAAGAAATAGACTTTGGCATTGGCACAGTGTGACACCATAAAGAGCTGGCCAGGCTTGTCTGACCTGCTGCTGCCTAGGGACAAGTAAGTATGTACCTTTCTGTGGCGATCCTTTTCTAACACACTGACTATTTGGGAATCTGGCATGTTACGGTTTCTATGGTATTTATTAATTATGAAAATAGCAGATGTCCTTCCACTGCTCAAAGGTGGGGACAAACATTTGTTTTATAATTATTATCTTTGCTTTCACAGTTTTCTAAAATATTACAGACATTGTTAAAAGGCTGAATAATTATGTTGAAGTTAATCATATCTTGAATGAACTTTAGTTTGGCTTTAGAACACAGGAAGGTCCACAACAATGGCAGTTGTTAAAATGGTGGAAAATATTTCACAATCTGTAAATCAAAAGTTCATACAAAAGTTTTATTTGTAGACCTTCAGAAAGCATTTGATACCACTGACCATGTAATTCTGCTACAAAAATTAGAAAAGTATGGTTTCAGAGGAATAGCATATTCTTGGTTAGAAAATGATTTGACAGATTCCAGTATGTTAACCTATGTTAAAATAAATCTAAAAATTGAGTCTTGTTTACAGAAAATGTAGGGTTCCCCAAGGTTCTGTTTTGGGTCCTAAATTATTTTTGTTGTATAGAAATGATGTTTATAAGGATTCTGATGTTCTTAATTTTATTCTGATTGCAGATGATATCATAGTTTACTGTTCTGGCCAAAACCTCAAAGAGAGAAAACTACATAAACTAAAGAATTGGTTCGATTTAAATAGACTTGACAAAACAAAATTTATGGCATTCAGTAACAAGAAGATAGAGAATGATATCAAGATTAAAATGAATGAAAATGAAATACAAAAAGTAAATTATATCACATTTTGGAGTGTTTGTAGATTGCAAAATGTGTCTAAAACTGTTGGAACTGTATATAAACTGCAGTATATTCTCAACAAAAATGCATTGCATCTACTTAATTGTTCTCTCATCACACCGTACCTCACTTATGGTCTTGAAATTTGGGGAAACATATAAAACTAGAACTAATCCAGTCCTTCTATTACAAAAAAGGCTATTAGACTAATGCACCTTATGATTCACCTAGTAACTCATTGTTCATCCAATCAAATACTTTAAAGTTCTATGACCTGGTCGACTTGTACACGGCTAAGTTCATGTACAAAGTAAAACATAAATGAAATTCCTTATTCTTTTCCGGCCTTGTTCTCTCAGAAAGTAAATACAGTCTAATGGACACTTGTATGTTCAATAGACCACATCTAAGAACTACTCTTAGGGAACACTGTTCATCAAGTGAAGGAGTTCAATTGTGGAACAGTTGCTGCAATGAGCTAAAACAAGCTACTTCTCTTTTACAATTCAAAATAATTTTTAAGAGAATAGTAATGGAAAATATTTGAAAGAATAACAGTTAGGATAATTTTGTGATCATTAGATTAATAATTGCATTTTTTCATTATGATGTAGTAAAACGTTGAGTAACATGGATCAATTTTATAGATGAAGGTCCATTAACGTGCTGAAATTAGAGATAAGAGTGGGCACAATAAGCTTTAGCTTTTGCCTACACCCGGTCATTGACTTTATTGTTTGATTTGATTGTAAGGTTTTACATACTGAATGTTTTATTTTATGGGCATCATACTGAATATAATGTATGGAGACTTATAGATATTGAGCAAACGAAAAATAAATTAAACTTTAAAAATTGCACGTGTCCTTTAAATGTTTTTTCTTTTTTCTTTTTTTCTTTTAATTCCTTACAACATCATTTAAAACACAACTGAACTTGTATTTTGCTTCATTCATGCTGGTTTCATTCATTTTGCAGTTCAACAGATTTTCCAGGACAGTGATCACAGATAAACCTTGCACAGTTTAAGACAATAAATCATTGCCAGACTTGTTCAGAGCATTTTTGCTGCCAAATCATGCTCATTACAACCGCGTGCTCATGTTAACATGTTGGGCATATAGGCATGTTCCTCATTAGCTAGTTTAATTGTTTTCTTTACGGTAATCTGTGTGGGCTGCACAAGATCATAGTCTGGGGGGCACTGAAGCTGTGAAATAATGCGTGGTTGTTTAATTAACTATGATTTTAAGTTCTAAATCATTATATGCCAAACCAGACGTACTCAAGAGCATGTTTAAAGGCCAATAACAATATAATGCATAATATGTGTCTGTCCTTTTTTAGATATGTGCATCTATTTGGTTAAAGGGTGAGCACCTCTACCAACGAAGCCACTGCCACCAGTTAAGTTTTGTGTTCTCTTTATTCACCTTAAAACCTTAACCACGTAGCTAGCGTGCACAGACTAAATCAAAGCACATTAAAGATGCATGGATTGTGCTGGTGCAATCGACTAATGATCAGGTAATTAAATCTCTAGAAAATGAACTCTCTCTGACCTTTACCACCCGCACATTTATCGTACACTTCCCATACATTCCACAAGTACTCACACCTTTTATTAAAGAGAGGGTATTAATTGCTAATATATGACATATCTAGATCACCATGCTACCTTTTATTGTTTTTTAAATGGGAGTGGGAGTGCATTCCACTATTGAAACTACTGGACATCGCATCAGGTTTGTGAAGCTGTAGTGTATTATTTTGTATCATGCTTTTGTATATTTATGGAGAATTGCCGTGTGGGAGCATGGCTTGTGGGTGGCACATTGGACAAATCTTACAGCTAACCGTAAGGAGGTTTTGGATAGGGCTGGGAGAGATGGCTATATTACTCAAACATGCATGGATGACATCTCAAACCTCTTCAGGCATGTTTTTTGATGAGAACATGGTAATATGGTAGAAAGCTATAAAAAGTCGATTTTGCATAATACCCCCTCTTTAAGACTTCACTGGTTCAATTCAATCGCAACATGAAATAAAGATTATATATTTTACTTAGTTCAATATTTGATTTGAAGATATCTGAACACACTCATGTACCGTGGCCTTTTCTTTCATGTGTGCAGCTCTTTATGGTTAAGTGCTGCAATAAAATCATATGTAATTACTCGCTTATGGAATTTCTAATGAGTCATTTAAATATGCCCTATAATTGAGTCGTTCCATTCTGTATGCATTTGTATAATGGGAAGTCCATTTGGTTGAATGTGCTTTAAACTAATGTGTACTTATAATGGAAAATTTCAGATTAGATATGAAGCTTAATGCATCGTAAAGAGTCTAAGGATAGTAAGACATTGAGTCATGACTTTTGTCCCTCCAGGGCTACTATAGCTGCCTACACGGAATGCGGAGTTTAGCATATTTCAAATATCTTACGTAATTGTGTTTACTCCCCCAGGGGCTTGTTACGGGCTAATAAACTGATTTCACAGAAAAAAACATACAACAAATTGAATAGTGAATGGCAGCATGCAAGACATGCTGCCATGTATTTCCATGGGTTTCAGAATGATGAAAAATTAGGACTGTTGCCATAACAATTTGAAACAAAATATTATCTTTTGAATATTCAGGGTTTTGCATGTAGGCTATTCCACGTGTCTGGATGGGTTTCCTTTGGGTATATTGTTTCCTCATCAATCTGAAAGTTCTATAGACGTCAGGATCGAATGTCATAAATCAAAGGTTATTGGCAAAATTCACCATCTTTGTTCTAAGCAAGCAGCAAATCCATAGAGCTAACATTAGCCAAAACGATTGTTTTAAAGTTACAAATGAGCTGCGGATCAATTTCGACAGAACACAATTGAGTGAAGAATAAGTCCAGCAGTAGTAAAAATGCCATTGGTTTCCTATTATACTAACAGAATAGAATGCCGTCAGTGGAGGTGTGACAACACAATCATGATCTCTATTAACAAATATTAAAGCTGGAGTATTACACTTCTGTACATATTACATAACATATTTAGATCACCATGTTACCTTTTATTGTTTTGAAAATGCTATATTAGCTGAAAACAATATATTACCATGTTTAATAAGTTTCTATCACAACACAATCAGCTGCATCCCGCTAATGAAACTACTGCACATCGCAACAGGTTTGTGAAGTTGTAGTGTATTGTTTTATATCCTGCTGTTGTATATTTATAAAAAAAATACTGTGCTGGATCATGAGAAGGAGCGCTGCAGAGAGCTTCCTGGTTATGTAGACTTGTGGGCATAGCTAACCTGCTAGCCAGAGTGAGCGACTTTAATTCCAGTTCACTTTACATTGGAAAATTGTCACCCCTCTCTCTGTAACTGCTGCTGTCAGGCTCGTCATTTTGCTCTTAAAATGTTTGTATTAACCCGCTCTACATGATGCTGATATTTTTATTTTCCTATTGTGTCCAGAAATCAAGACGTAGACATTAATAACAGACAAATCAGGTGCCTTCATTCCCCAAGGTCGCTCCCGCTAGCGTTAGCAACAGGTTCGATTGACAGTGTTGCTAAGTGCCCGCTCCCTGCTAAACCAGCGGTGCAGGCGGGAAGGGGCGTTACCTTCAACAGCCTCACTCCAGATTAATGATACTCGGGTCAGAATTCCGAATATGGAAATCGACTCCAAATTCGTCCCTATAACTGCTGCCTCGATGAGCTTCATTTGACTGGAGCTAAACGCTATGAGTGACGTCACACTCACTTAGTCCACTTCTTTATACAGACTGTGGTTTGAATAGTGCCCGGGAGAGATTGCGAGAATACTCAAACATACATAGCATGGCATATAAAAACCACTTCAGGCATGTTTTGATGAGGGAACAATCATAGAAAGCTCCAAAAAGTATACCCCCCTCTTTAAGGACAGGTCTTCAGAGGTATGTTTATTTATTTGAATTCCTATCTGATTTGAATAATGTGTGGTAGCATAGCTTTACTGTTCAAACAGAAATGCAGCCTAAGTGCATGCATGTAGACGTCTCGGCACTTTGAAAAACAGTAGGGTAAGAATGCAGATCTGGTATGACAAGGACAATGTACAGTATTACCTTAAGCTCACAGGCGGATGCTTTTATCGGGCTCTAACTTTCTAATGTCCATCTGTACCCCCATTAAATGAAAGGTACAAAGACAGTACAGAAGAGAACACTTTAGTGAGTTCTGAATTTTTTGGATCCGTTCACTTCAAAGACCTGTTCAAAACACTGGCTCTTTTAATATTTATTTATATGACAGAAGCCAAAGTGAGAAATTGAGGACTCTTTTAACAACAAACTAATCACAGAGAGAAATGACCAAGGCTCACATTTGTCTTAAATGGTTCAAACTGAGAGTGGGAGTGTGTTTACCCTTTGAAATTTTGCATAATTTAAATAAAATGTCATACTACAATAATAATAATTTAAAAATAAACTGTCATTACGATGCCAAATATGTTTTTTATGCTGAGTCTTGTGTTGGTTCAGCGTTAATCACTGTAAAAATGCATAAAAAATTGAAGAAAAAAAATGTTGGTTCTTTTAAAAAATGAGATCCGGTTTCAAACGTTCATATTAAGGAACCGTTCAAAAGAGCG
>KN484005.1:16423-29873 GCA_000787095.1 Periophthalmodon schlosseri
TAGAACATTTGCATTCACTCAGAGACCATAAGGTTTTCACACAGCTTAAAGGGCGGTACTTCACCACATCTTCAACATGAAATATTAAGCAGCATTAAGTTGCATGCACATCCACCAAGTAACATTACTTAGCCCAGCGTATTCTATGTGTACACAGCAGAGCGGTGGTATGGATCAGATCTGCCAATCTGCTCTGTCAGCCCTTCCGACCACTCACACACCACATTTATACTGCAATGTGGGCAAAGTATCTGTTGTATGTAATGTATTTCAGTTTGTACAAAAGAATTCCCAACTGTTCAAATCCATTTTATATTTTATAAAGAGAAGTAAAGCTGCTCTTGTGAGATATTGACTGACAGACAGTAGCTTGAGCATGTGTTGTATGTTGACAATTCACTTTCAAGGCTGAAGCCAAATTCACTTAAGATGAAAATTTAATTTGGGGACTTGTTTTTAAAGTCAGGACTAAGAAACTTTTTTTTTACTTGAGTAAACATCTTTGTAAGTCCCTGTGATGGTTAAATATGTATTTTCGGGACGTTTGAAGCGTGGATCTATAATAAGAACTGGATAAGACACTCCCCCTTTGTCCCTCTGTGAGATCGATGTGTGGCCGCTTCATGGGTACTGCAGCTCCCGGGAGCTCCAGCCCAATTGAATTTTAAATGGATTCTTCTCTATTTTCACAACATGAGCATTTTAGAAATTTTAAATCCTCAAAGTGCCTACAAGTAAGCTCTGTAAAATTTAACCTAGCCTTGCTCTGAGCTAGCTCCACCCTAGCAGCTCACTCTGCATCTGAACTGGTCACGCGGTGTATGTCTGTGATGTCACATGGATGCAAGGTGCTAGCTCTTATTGAGGAAAAAATCTTTTTTGATCTCATGCGCCAATGAGCACAGACCACTGAAAACAATATGGTATTGTACTACAATAATAATGTGGTATTGTTTTCAGTGGTTTGGGTCATTTTCCAGATCTTATACTTCAATGGTTTGACGCGTCCATTGTCTCGTCCTTGCAATATGGAGGACACAACCTGAAGAGAGTTCTCCTGGGAAACCATGTCTCCTTTTTTTATATTTGGCAACATTATATGTTTTTTGTTTAGGATTATACTGCCTTTTTTCAGTAAAAAAAGAAAAAAAAATGCTTTAGGGTGTGTTCCCTGACAGTGTATTATCATAAGGGAACTGCAGGGGGAGCTCTATTGCTGAAAGTTACTTAGTCCTGCTTAAGTAGAGAATTTTAAGTTTATTTTTTTATTATTTGGGGATTTGATGTACAAACGGATCCTGATTCACCCCGGAAAGATTTGTTTGACTGAAAATAAGTGGGTTACAGCTTTTCCTTTATATTCTATTTATGTTTTACATGCCCAGGAGCTTGATGGTTCCCTTTTATCAGATGACCAAGACAAAATCGAGGGGTTACTGTAATGACCCGGTGTCTATGTCCTCTGCTCTCACACCAAATAACTTCAAGCTCGCTTTCACTACATCCCTCTATCTCCTCTTTGGTCTTCTCTCTTCTCTCTTTGACCTCCTGTTTCCTGCAGCTCTAACCTCAGCCTCCTTCTGCCCATTAGTGTTGTCAAGCTACTAACATTTCAAACTTGATTTCGATAGTAAGGAATAGACTCGATACTCCATACCGATTCCGATACCACAATGAAAATAAAAAAAAAAAAAACACTCTTAATTTAGACAACAGAATGTGATCAACAGGAAAGGTTCATTTCTGTCCTGTCAATGTCAATTTTTTAAGCAGTTTTAGTTGTAATTCCGATACTACTTGCGATAATAGTTTTAGTATCGATTAGTATCTGATATTTGATACTTTTGACAACCCTAGTGTCCATGCGCTGTCCCTCCCACATGTACGAACCCTCTCAGTGCAGTAGATAGAGGCACATATAGGCTTCCCTGGCACTGTTGTGATTGGCTGAGAGGTTGTTCTGTTGAGTGGAGCTTCAGTGTGGCCTATAGGGCACTGAAGTCATGAATTGATAATAGACAGACAGCAGGCTAAATATAGCACAGGTACAGTCAGACAGGTGGAGCTGCACCACTAGTGCTTTGCCCACCGCACAATACCACACATCCAATGGCCTTGAGGAATTCTGTTCACTCAAATTGTATTAAGTAGGTAATTAATTTGATTACTTTGCGACAGTAGCTCAGTTGGTAGAGTGTTTGTCCACTGATCTGAAGGTTGGCGATTCAAATCCCGCTCTCGACACAGACATCATCGGCAGAGCGGTCAGATCCATTGACCCACAGGTTGGCGGTCCGATTCCAGCTCCCACAGGTGAACGCTGTCGTTGTGCCACCTCGCCCCCAGTGTCTGCGTGCACCGGTGTATGAATGTGTGTGTGAATGGGTGAGTGGTTCCTTGATGTCAAGCGCTTTGAGTGCCTTGAAAGTGGAAAAGCGCTGTATAAAAATGTGACCATTTACCATTTACCTTAGTTAAAGGAATTTATGTAGCCTGCCCCCTCACTGTTAAAAAAGGAACTTGACAAAGCAGGACCACACATCAAAACAGCATAGATAAGGTTAGGAAAACAATGGTAGAATCATAAAACCACAGAGCACCATTTTTGCATCTTTGATTTTACATAGCAAAAGAAAATTGAATTCTGTCAACTGGACAGAAATTTTGAAGAGTGAATACATCACCATTAGTGACAGATAGATACTGTGGAGCAACATCAAAATGTAGTTTTTTCACTTTTTAACTGACAACGCAGAGTTTTTCCTTTTCCCTTTGTATCTGTCTGCGTTGAGAATGTAAAGCATGAGTGAGCCTTTTTATTAGCCACAACCTGTAAATCAACAGATAAATGGCATCCCTGATTATAAAGCTGTGTAAATTTTAAAAAATCGTATAAATATCATCATTTAAATAGTAAATTATTCATTTTAATAATTTAATAAAGACAGGTAGAGCAAAATCCTCCACTCTTACGGGTTAACTCCACTTTTAGCACATAATTCATTTAACCCCAAACTGAATAATTTTCCAGGAATTAAATTAGATTCATTCAAAACAGCAAGCACCAGGTTTAAAATGGTTGGTTCACTGAGTTTTCATTCAGATGAGATTTTGTTATGAAGATATTGGAGGTATTTTTGGAGGGCGGACATGTGGCACTGAGCTGGCAGACCTCTGCTGAAGGCTAATGCTAAACAGCTGCAGCCTGCGCTTTCTATAATTCAGTTTGGGACAGATGGAGACAGGGCGCGTGAGAAAGACAGGACTCTGGAGGGCAGCGTAATTGATTGGCACCTCCGTCAGCACTGAACATGTTACACTTGGTCCCATGTAGAGCACTCCAAAAAGTCCCAGGTTTCATTCCCAGACCAGGTGGGGCCCTTCTGTGTGGAGTTTGCGTGTTCTTCAAGTTTGCCAGGGCTTCAGAGAGAAACAAGCAACCAAGCCTGTGGAAAAGACCCAAAAGATGCCGCCCTAGTCTCATAAAAATAACCCCAAAAACCTTGAAGGAGCGCTAATTAGATGTGCACATTTTTAATTACATATTTAGGCTGATCATCATTAAACACTAAAGGTTAATAGTTTGTATTTCAGTTACAACTATTAAATAGGCCTGGGCAATTCATAGAAAGATAAAGAGATATTGATTCAGTCTAATTGGCAATGATATTGAATTGAGAGGTCTACAGCCAGTCTCCTGCAATGCTGCTGTTGTGCCACAAATGTGTATAAAGAAGTGGACTAAGTGAGTGCGACGTCCCCCACAGCGTTCGGCTCCAGTCAAATGAAGCTCATCGAGGCTAGAGCAGTTATAGGGGCCAATTTGGAGCCGAGTTCCGACCGCGAGTATCGTAACAACCAGAGAGTCAATACAGAGCCAGGCTGTTGAAGGTCACACCCCTTCCCACCCACACCGCTGGTTTAGCAGGGAACGGGAACTTAGCAACGCTGTCAATCAAACCTGTTGCTAACGCTAGTGGGAGCGACCTCGGGAAAAGAAGACTCTTGATTTGCCTGTTATTATTGTTCTTGTTTTGATTTCTGGGTACAATGGTGAAATAAAAACACCAGGATGTAGAGCAGACCAAAATGATGCAGCAGTTAGAGACATGGGTGACAATTTCTCAACATAAAGCGAATTGGAGCTAGAGTTGAAGCGTGTCCATGCTCACTTCCTATTTAGAACGCGATGGGTAGCATGTTATTTATAGATATTGTCTATGGTCTTCTGTCAGTAAAAGCATGTGGTTTAGAGCAAAGTTCAAACGAGGAAAAAAGATGTTTATTTTTTGGGTTAAATTATACTGATTAAACGTCTGTACTGTTTTTGTTCATGAAATCAATACGAGCTGTTTTAATTTTGTTTTTGAAAAGTCTAAAAAAAAGCAAATCAAAAATCAAGTAAATCAGTATTAGATTGCCCAGTCCTACTATTAAAGGACACATTATGCAAAGACTTTCTGAGCTTTTAACCATGTTATAACTTCAAAAACCTATCTGGAGTTCTGGAGTAGCATGTTTCATTGACCCTTGTTTGAAATGAACGAAAAGTCCCATCACTAGAGTGGACTTACTGCACAAGATTCATCAAAGAGACATTCAAAAGACTGGCTCTTTTTATATTTATTTATATGATAGAAGCCAATGTGAGAACTCTTTTAACAACAACCTAATCACTGAGAGAAATAGCCAAGGCTAAGGTATGTTTAAGATGGTTCAAACTGAGAGTGGGAGTGTGTTTACCCATTGAAATGATGCATAATCTAAATAAAAAGTTGGTCTACTATAATAAAACTATAAAAAAAAAACTATTATTCTGATGCCAAACCTGTTTTTTGTGGACAGATCGCTCACTCGTGTCACCTGCTCTGCTTCTGTGCTAATTCTTGTGTTTGTTCAGTGTTAATCAGGATAAAAATGCATGAAACGTAGAAAGAAAAAGATGAGATCCAGTTCCAGTCGTTCACGTTACGGAACCGTTCAAAAGAGCCGACTCGTTCATGGATGTCAGATCACTAGTCCCGTCCTACTGAGCCATCACAAAAGACACAAGTTTGAATTTTTCTAGGATGCATTACAGGTAGAAACGCTACATACTTTGTGCTGTGAAATCATAATCATTACAACTGTGCTTAGAGAGAAGTGTCTGGGTAAATTTTTATTTTTGGGTTTAGCAATATTTGTTTAAATTCATATCGCAACCCTTCTGTTCTGATTCATTTGACTGACAAATTAACCAGTCAGACATTTTTTTTGAAATATTTTAGAGCAGATGTTCTCCCCATTTGAATTAGATGGAGCAGATAAATGGCTGTGATTGATCATTTGCAAACTTAAGGGGATGGACAAAATTGCTGTGAGCAGAGAACCAGATACTCACGTTTTTCTAAAAGAAAGTAAGAGTAGCAGTAATCCTTCCATCTTTCCAAGACTCTGCCCACAAGCCTACATCACCCATGCTCCTGCGCGGTCATTTTTCATAAATGTGAAACAGCAGGATACAAAACAATACAGTACAACTTCACAAACCTGATGCGATGTGCAGTAACTTCATTAGCGAAATCCACACCGGTTGTGCTCTGATAGCATTCTGAAGGGGAAGTGCATATTCAAAACAATTAAAGGGAACATGGTGATCTAAATAGGTTATGCGTTAGTAATTAATACCTCATAGACGTGTAATACCTCCTCTTTAAGTCCATAATCCATCACCGGACTCGCTCTGATATTGCTCACAACCAGTGGCTCTATGGGCCTGCTGGTCATATTGCCCAATGACTGTTTTATTTTTTCATTGTTCATTCTCACTGCTGATGGCGCTCCAGCAAGCAAACAGCATGTTGGAAATAGTCCAGGAAAATCTGGAATTCCTTCCAATTGTATTCCATAATTCTGAGTTTTTAGCAAAATAAGTGGTGCATCGAAGAGTTTACATGAACATCCCTCACGGCTCAGAGGGAGGTTCTAAGCAGAGGACACGATTCTAAAACTATACAGGACAATGAAGACATTTGTTGTGGTAGGTGCATGATGCTGACATGATGTGAGGTGAGGCCAGTCTGCTGTGTCTGTATGATAAATGATAGGACCCAGATAGTACAGAAAAATGGGACATAAATGGTCAGCATTGCAGTATGACACAGTCGCACACACTTTTTATAATGGTGTTTTCAGTGGATGTGGTAGTAACTGTCTGGTGAGAGCATTCAACCGATATATTTGCACTCAGATCCAGAATCTCTTTTACAGGTTCTGAATTCAACCTGGGACCTTCTTGTTGTGAGGCAAGTGCTAACCAACGTAATCATGGCACAGTGGTCACTAGGATGGACTATGTATTGGTACGAATATTTCTGTAAATGATATCAGTCTGATATACACTACCAGTCAAAAGTCTGGACACATTTTTTCATTTGTTTCTTCTTTATTTCCATGATTATGGACTGGTAGTGTATGTAAAAATATACTATATATTTAATTTTAATAGATTCTTTTTCCAGACCAAGGTATAGTTTGTTTTCATACCTGACAGTTTCGACTGCTCAATAGCGGTTTTCCTCAGAGTGGCCACGAGATGGTGCCGTGTGACGTGTCCGGTCAGATGATTTAAATAGGTTTTGGCACTGTCTTCCTACCGGTGGAGGCAGGACTACAGCGCCATCTGCAGTCCGACTTCTTTAGGACAGTATCCCAGGTGTGTGAGAGTAAAAAAGCCCTCTCGTTCCGATTTAAAGTCCTGTGGAGTCATTTTTGTATTTCAGTTGCCTCCTTAATCCAGCGACGATGCTTGTTGTCCTCTGTCTCAATGACGTTTGCTCCGTCCCAGTCCATAATGTGGTTCTTTCTTTTGCAGCGGTCAGAAATGGCCGATCTGAGTTGCTCCTGTTCTGCTTTGTGTTTTGTTGCTCGTGTGCACGCCTTCGCTGTTTCCTTCTCACATTCTGCCTTTTTTCTTATACTGAAAGGCCTCCGTTTCCCAGATGTATGTTTTATTGCAAGACATGCAGGGTATTTCATATATGATGTTACATTTGTGCTCCGGTTATATTTTATCTTTTGGGGGTTTAAATCAGCTGACCGGACATGTCACAGCAACATCATGTGACCACTCTGAGGAAGAGCACTAGTGAGCAGTCGAAATTGTCAGGAATGAAAACAAACTAAACCTTGGTCTGCAAAAAGAATCTCTTAAAATAAATTAACGGAAGACCAGATGAACCTCATTGGACTATATATTTAATGGCAATAGTTTTTGATAGCGATTGATACAAATATGTGTTATCCCAGTACCAGGCTTGTCACTATAACACATTTTGAAGTATGATATATTTTCAATGCCTTTATGCCACTGACACGATCACCCTAAAGCAGAATTTCCCACAAAAACAATTCTAGACGTACAGTCTTCTTAATGAACATGAGCTGAAATAAATAAATGAAACACTTAATGAGTCACAGCAGTTATCTGTTCATCCCTCTACAGCTCAAATCTTGTCATAGTCCAAAAAATAACAAAAAGTTCTCCACTAGTACAAAGAAAAAGTACTCACAGTAAATACTGGCCTATCCACAACAGTAACATCTGTCATGCAGAGAGGCCAAAAAGGTGTAGGCTGAAGCTTAAAAGGAGACTGTACAATAACAGATGCAAAGTACACTTGCCCAGGTAAACATCTAAACGTCTATTTAAAGTAGAAGAGAGTGGTACATAATTCGAGTTTCATATTTGTTCTCATTTTCATTTTTAGAAATATCTCCGTCCTCTCAGCTAGCTATCCTTTTTTGGGGTTTTGTTTGGGTTTTTTTTAATAAATAAATAAGTATTAACCACAATGGAAAGTAGTGTTGCCATGATAGTATTTCAGATTTTTGATACTAGGAATAGACTCAATACTGAATACTGGTTCGATCTGATACCATAATGATAATAAAAAAAACAAAAAACAAAAAAAAACACTATTTAGACTATACAAAGTCATTTTTACATTAAATCATAGACCTTTCGTTTATATTACCATGTGGCCTTATCTGTGTAATCCCTCAGTCGTCCAAGCAGGTTCCATAATGGTCCATGGTCGTACTTTTTCAGTATCGATACTTGCTCAAATGAGTATCTAGTTTCAATACCGGTTTTAGTACCAATTAGTATCTGATTTTCGATACTTTTGACAACCCTAATGGAAAGACAAATGTTGGATATCACTATCAACCGAAAAAATCCATGTGAGACAACCCTCATACCATAAATAAAAAACAAAGTTGTGTGACCTAAATAACCATTTGAAATCTGTTTTGTGGCGTCTCGTCCACATGCTGAGAGCCTTGGAGATGTGGAACGCTGCCCTTTTGAATGCGTGGTAATGACAGCTCTGTTTGCAGAAGACAAAGGCAGATGAGTGAGATGGTATTATTAGATGAAATAAATAGAACAGGATAATCAGCGCCGTCTGGCATAGCAATGGAGCCCCGGAAATGAAACGTCACTCCCACGCCTACGAGAAGAACTGAGAACCATCACAATGATCGGAATGAATGAACTGAAGGGGTTTAAGTTTTTTTTTGTTTTTTTTTTTGTCTCCTCATAGAGGAGCAGGGATCAGCAGCATTAACATACAGACAGACATGACATAACAAAAGACAAAAGAAAAACATGTAGAACTGGGCAATATACATTCACTCTGTCCATGTCGTTGTACAATTTATGGACTGGGACATGAACACGTTTTTTATACATGTTACTTTTGCATAAACGAACCATGTATCTCCTCCCAGACTGCAGGAGGTCACACTGTGTGTTGAGCACATGAGTGGGATCTCTGATGATCTTCAGAGCCTGTCTCACAACTGACTGTTCAAAGATGGTCTGTGAGGCAGTCAGAGTGATTCCAGACATGATGATTCAAGACAGTTTTACCAGTCTGTAAGGATCTGCCATTTATATTTGACAGTTTCCAAACCAGCTGACTAGTCCAGACCTTAGCACAGACTCTGCAGTAGGTCTATAGAAGGTCACCATAATATCTGACTGACTCTAAACACCATTAATTTTCTAAGAAAGTACAGACGCTGGTGTATCTTGGCACACACACTCGTCACATGCTCATGTCAGCTCATATGATCGTCCACCTGAACCTCCAGATATTTATATGTTGAGACTTCAGTTTTCTGTCCATGTATCGCTACCTCATCATGGGCTCCAACTGACCTGGGGTTCACTACAAACTCTTTTGTTTTGTTCACATTAACATGTAAATAGTGATTATCACACCATTTAATACACATCATGTACTCCAGATGTGTGGCTGCTGATGTCAGAGCGGCCTGTGAGCAGACTTAGTAAAACGTGTCAGCTGAGAACTTGATCATATACTGGTCGGGTTGTGAGCGGATACAGTCGTTTGTGTTTAATGTGAACAGAAGTGCCGAGCGGACTGTACCCTGGGGCACCCCTGTGCTACATACAGTTTCCTTGGAGAACACAGAATTGGCTCACCTTTTGTGAGCGTTTGGTCAGAAAAGAGAAATACCACTTAATCAGCCAGGAGTTTACATTTAGGTGGGCAGGCTTACGAATAAGAATGTCAATGTGAAGAGTATTAAACGCTGACCTGAAGTCAAAGCTTTTTGAAAGCTTTAAAACAGTGGTTGTTCAATGGCCAAATATGTCACCATGTATAACAAAATGACATTTTTTTTTTTTTTATATTAAGGGCTTGTTGGTTTAACTTTAAACTTGTAACTTCAAATGAACTGTTCTTATAATTGTATGTATAATTAGTGCGCTGGTGTGTTACATTTACTTTTGTGTGATTGTTGCTGTTCTTTTCCCTGTCCTGTAAACTATTTGACATCACCTGTCGAGAAACTGAAGATGTAAATAAGCCACATTGGCTATAATCTTTACATATTTACATTTTGAAATGCTCATTAATATGTGCTGTCCCTTTAAAAGAAATAAAATAAGAAAATATGAACGAAGGTGTGGACTTTTAAACAGAAACTGGCAATTTTGTATGTTCAGAGGGAGACAACATCACCAAAGAAGGATACTTAAAGGTGTAACTATGCAAGATGTAACTTTTTGGTACAACATGTATCCATGGAGATGGTATTGCTTTGCCTGGAATATTCCGCAGTCTGGCATTAAATGTAACTGCTCTTACAGTAAAAATGCATGTTTTTCAACTTCATGAAATAAATAAGCTATATATGCTTAATGCCATACAGTGGAACAGTATAAGAAAAGTAGTATCTCCATGGAGACAAACAGGTGGCAGATCCCCACAAGAGACCCATAGTGCACATTTTAAAACAAACATCAAACAAAATGCATCTCTAGATAGGCGCACTCTTTTCTTGTGAAGGGTATGCTATTGCTTTGTCAAGAATGTTTCTGAGTATGGCTTTAAGTAGAGCCACCAGGCCAAGTTACTGGTCAGATCAGAAGTAGGTAAGGAGCCATTCTTGAGTTTCTAATGTGTATCTATGTTATATATTTTACAACAGCATTTCCAATAAGGCTTGAGTTAAATAAAGCGAGCGACAGCTGATATTTAACATTCGCAACAGCATTTATGAGAGATTGACTGAATGAGAATGAGATGAAGAGTGAGATTTTCCAAGAATACCTTTATCACGCCAGCCCCAGTGTGCACAAATGTGATCAGACACTCCCCTCTGGTGGAGATGGACTGTAATGACAAAAGCAGAATTGCAAGGTTATAAATGTTTTAGAGGCCTTCTTCCCCTCTTTGTACAGATTACGCTTTAAATTATTTATTTGCCCATTTAGCACGACGGAAATGTGACTTACTTACAATTCACTGTATCTATCTTTGTAATATTACTTAAAGATGTGCTATGTAACTTTTCTGGTGGGGGTCTGTCAGCATGGAGATGTTATTGCTTTGCCTGGAATGTTCCACAGTATGTTTTTTAACCCTGGAGAGCCCAAGAACCCTTTTCTTCTTTGGAAAATTATGAACAATGCGTTAAATTACTGCTATAAGTAACACTGAAATATCCACTTTTTCAATTTTAACCCTTTATTTCCTAATTTAGGATCAGGGCCAAATTTGACCCATTGGGCTTTAGGTGTATCATTTCAAAGAATCACAATAACAAACTATTTTAAATTTAGGAAAATAATCAGTCAACTACACAGATACAATGAGACATGAGACAATGTTCTTTTTTGCTTTATTTGTTGCATGTTAGAACTGAATTTCAAATGTACAAACACACTTTGGCCAATGGAAACAAGAACACAAGACCAAAATCACTACCTGGCTCATTTTAGTTCAATATTCATCCACTAGGTGTCTCTATGCAGGGGCCAGAAGTGGCACTCTGGGCTTTTTAAGTTAAATTTGACTTATTTTTTTTGTTTGTTCATTTTGGGTAGCAGCAATTAACCAATGGAGTCAAATTTGACCTTGTGGCAGAGAGGAGTATACATATAACAGAGAAGAGCGTGCACGTGGCAGAGAGGAGTGTACACATATCAGAGAAGAGCGTGCACGTGGCAGAGAGGAGTGTACATATAACAGAGAAGAGCGTGCATGTGGCAGAGAGGAGTGTACATATAACAGAGAAGAGCGTGCATGTGGCAGAGAGGAGTGTACATATAACAGAAGAGTGTGCACGTGGCACAGAGGAGTGTACACATAACAGAGAAGAGCGTGCACGTGGCAGAGAAGAGTGCACGTAACAAAGAAAACCGTGCACATAACAGAAAAGAGTGTGCATGTGGCAAAGAGGAGTGTACACAGAACAGAGAAGAGTGTGCACGTGGCAGAGAAGAGTGAACATAACAAAGAAGACCGTGCACATAAAAGAGAAGAGCGTGCATGTGGCAGAGAAGAGTGTACTCATAACAGAGAAGAGCGTGCACGTGGCAGAGAGGAGTGTACACATAACAGAGAAGAGTGTGCACGTGGCAGTTTGGAGTGTACACATAACAGAGAAGAGCGTGCACGTGGCAGAGAGGAGTGTACATATAACAGAAGAGTGTGCACGTGGCAGAGAGGAGTGTACATATAACAGAAGAGTGTGCACGTGGCAGAGAGGAGTGTACATATAACAGAAGAGTGTGCACGTGGCAGAGAGGAGTGTACACATAACAGAGAAGAGCGTGCACGTGGCAGAGAGGAGTGTACATATAACAGAAGAGTGTGCACGTGGCAGAGAGGAGTGTACATATAAAGAGAAGAGTTGCACGTGGCAGAGAGGAGTGTACATATAACAGAAGAGTGTGCACGTGGCAGAGAGGAGTGTACACATAACAGAGAAGAGGGTGCACGTGGCAGAGAGGAGTGTGCATATAACAGAGAAGCGTGTGCACGCATCCGGTACTATTTTTAGTACAAAAGTAATAAAAATGGTGTCTATATAGAAATGGAGCTGAATCCCACAGCAGCAGTGTCTGTTCTCTGTCCATTTGACCAGGCCATAGAGGCTTTGCACATATTTTCTCTTCCAACCTCTGCAAGTTTGGCAATATTTACATGTATTACAATGTCTTCTTTTTAATATTATCCTTGTTCACTTCCAGTATTTTTGGCATTACTTATATTTCTATTCATCAATTTAAAACAGAGCTCATGAGATACAAACTAAAAAAAAATAAAAATAAAAATCTATCTATATATATATATATATATGTGTGTGTGTGTGTGTGTAAAAATAAAATGAACAGGGAAATCTGCACGTGTGTCGCCCCCTAGAGGTATTTCAAAATGTATTCCTGTTCCATACATTTCCTCTCCATCAAACTGATAAACTACTGAATCATGTACAATAATTTAGGTTTTTGAATCATATCGCGGTTAATATTATTCATGTGAAATTAAGAGTTCACTGTACTGAGCTTCAGCTTGTACTGAATCTGTTTTATAAATTGTATAAATCCAAACCCGTTTTTTCAAGAAATATCAAGATTTACAAGAAAAAAGTTGTTAATTAATTTGGATCCATGTTATTTAGTACAATTTGACTTGCACCAGTACAGTAAAAAAAGTAAAAGTATAAAGTGTTTTATCATCCGAGAATCAGTAAGTGTGCTGTTAACATGGTAGTTGTTGTTAGCATCACTATGACGGCAAAATTCATCTCTGAAAGTTGTGAAAGGGCTTACGAAATCATTGTGGTGAATAATTAGGATGCTGGAAATGCATAAGGTAAGTGAGGAATAACTTTGAACCAGTGCAAAATAAAATTTAAAAAAGTGAAAAAATAGAACTAGAGTATTTTAAAGGCAGTAAAAATCAGGTACAGTGCCTTCAACAAAATGTAGACAAAAGTATAGATACCTGCTCTAAAATGTACAAAAACAAGTATCCATTTCATGAGTAAAAAGCCCTTAAAATTACAAGTACCTGGCAGCAGCGTAACACATCTACTGAAATGATTTTTGATTCATTTTTTGCCGCGGAGGAGAATTGTCAAAAAA
>KN484006.1:0-23626 GCA_000787095.1 Periophthalmodon schlosseri
TCTGAAAAGTTATATAGTGAATCTTTAATTCTGTCACATCCAATAAAGCCTAGGGGACATAAATAAAAAACAAATCCATCAATAAATGTGTTTACTTTAAAAAAAAAAAAAAAAGTCCCCCGCCACAGCCTTTGATTTGTCCAGTCTAGTCACCAGGTCGCTTGGAGATGGTCTTAGTTTACATAAACTAAACCACAACACTATGGAAAAGTGAACACATTTAAATCTATTGAAAATGGATCAATGTAAATGTTGTATCGTGTCTATGTAAAACTGGCCCCTGTGCACTCCTCCTGCTGCAGTCTGAACACAACAGGAGATTATTGATCGTGGGGCACCCATGGATGCAACTATGACAGGGCACGGAGAAGGGATCAAACACACTCTGCAGTATGCACTGGCCACACATTTAAAACATTCACGGAGCTGTCTTCTGTAATGTAGATCTGGTCATTAGATGGAGGCCGTTCTAGTAAAATCTCCGAGATGGTCATTGTAGCTGTTAACACTGATCTTCTCCTGAATGGCCAATCAACGCCCTACTTTATGTTATAGTTGAAATGAGCATCCACACATAACTAGGTATGCTTCAAATCACATGAAAGCCATGTAATGCATTTCAGAGAAGAGATGTGGACCCAAATTAGGACTGGGAAAAAAATCGATTAAATCGATGAATAGAATCTTAAGTTCAAACCTATTTGTATGGAAGAAAATACATTTTATTACTCCCACTTTCTTGTATTGGAAATTGCATTAGAAATACAAGGAAGGCTGCTCTCTACAGTCACAGGGAGCAGAGTTTTACAAATGGTGTGCTCTTCCTTCATATGTACCTCACAGAGAAAAGTGAAGGAGGAAACGGGGCTGCTGCTTACCGTTTGAAATCATCTATGTCGAAATTCAATTTGCCCCACATCAGCTACATGTTAAATGCAGCCCCAGTTATTACTTTGTTTTATCTCATTCATAAAAGATTTCCCCCAATGGCCAATAGGTTAACCACTTCTGAATATCATGCAGAAGTAACATCAGAAAAAAAAAAATCTAAAATCCAAAAAAAAAAAAAAAAAAAAAAAAAAAAACAAAAAAAAAAAAAAAAAAAAAAAAAAAAAAAAAAAGGTAAAATAAATAAATAAATAAATAAATGTATGGAGAAAAAAAAAGTAGGCAAATTTGGCCATAAGTTGTACATACAGTTCAGTCCAAATCTATTAATTTAATCAAATGTACCAGGCCAGTGTCCATATATATACACATCTATATATAATATATATCTATATCTATAAAAGAAAAGAAAATAACTAACGTCATACTGTGGAACATTCCAGGAAACAAGCTGGTGACGGACCCCCTTTAAACCCTTTAAAAGTGCACCTTTAAAAGTACACTTACCATGTTTCTTGCCACTTGCCATTATACCAGAACAAATACATGTCAGCTGTTAACAGAACCAGTTGGCAGTGTAATTCCCCCACCTAGCATTGTTTACAGCTGTTTACAGCTGTCCTTTAGCAGCTAACATCAAGAATGCGCCAAATTATAGCAACTTTTGAGTGTCTGAAATGCTTTTGCTTTTTTTAATAATTATTCAAATTAAAAGGGCCTGTACCAGATTTTTTCCCCATGTATTTGAGCTAAATCAGTCCCAGTACAGATATATTGTATAAGCATTAGATCAAAAATGTCTGCATCTAATTATAAAGTCTTTTATTGTCCGTGATTCAGGAAGTACGCACTTAGCATGCTAGTTGTTTTTTGCATTACCATGACTGCAGTGCAAACTCTGCTCTGGCCTCTGAAAGTGGCAAAAAGGGCTGATAAACTCATTGGGGTGAATAATTAGGATGCTCGGAATGCATAAGGAATAACTTTGGACTGCTGCAAAATGAGCTAGTTTTGTCTTTCATAGTTTAAAACTGTAAAAAAAAATCAAGTACAGCGCTTTTAAATGGGTAAAATTTGGTGGGGGTATGAATATTTTTAGGCTTAACAGTAATATGAGTGCTGGTGGAGCATTAAGGATGGATTAGTCCAGATTGTGGCTGTGTGTGAGTTCAGACTTGGTTCCTGGTTGGTGGTTGGAGGCTGGGAGGAGCTCCTCACACTTGGATGATGAACTCTGGGTTGGTGTAGGAGAAGCCCTGGAACTCATTCTGGTCCAGGTTCATGATGAAGAGCTTGTCCGTGGGTGTCAGCTCCACTACCATCTTGGTGAACTCTTTGTCGAAGTTGCCAACGTCACGGCGGGATTTCTGTAGATGAAAAGGGGAAAAAAAGTGATTTGTTGTATTTGATTTAAAGGGCCTATATTGCCCAATTTATCTATGTCATTTATGTTTATGTTAGAATGGTTTATTCTCATCACAAACATACATGAAATTATGTTTTGTTTCGTGCACATGTTTCACAGACAAATCCTGCATATTTAGGATGTGTTGTTCTCTCAAACTGAAAACACACGTTCCATCTTGTGATGAAGTATAATACATAATACAGGAAATGCTCCACTATGTTTTTAAACCCCATACACCTTCACTAGAAGCATTTTGATCATTTCAGTCCTCATTGAAACTGCTTCACACCTCGGTATATCAGCAGATATTGTAGACTTTCTTTGACAATCTTAACTGAACAAAAGGTAAAACAAAAATATACAAAAATAAAAGCAAACACTTAAGGTGTTTCTAAAGTATTGAAGAGTCAAGTAGTTCAATTGTGGCAGTTCAGTTGAAGGTAAAAATGGCTGTTAATCTTAAAACTACCACTAAATGACATCACAAGGTGGAACAGCATTTTGAGTTTTGAGTTTTGGGGATGCAGACAGGGTTATTGAAACGTGTGAATGAAACAAAACACAACTCCAGGTATGTTTTTGAGGAGATAACGTTATAACATGACTAAAAGGTCATAGGAGTTGCATAAGGAATTAAAATCAGCAGACAAAAGCTTGGTTATGAAGAGTAGAGAAGCAAGTGGGAAAAAGGTGGAACATTGAAAAACAGAGTGATTTTTACAAATCAGTGGAACTATGACATGGTTTGTTTTTATGCACCGTCATTAACTAAACCTTTTTCTTACAACAACCTACATTATTTTTACATAGTGTGCCTTGTAGTGGGTACGAGTCAAAGGGCGGCTATAGTAAACCAAGTTGTCAATCTTACGTTTCTTTAATGCTTTTTGTATCGCTGAAAAAAATGTAAGAATGCTGTACATTTTTATTGTGAATGGGCTCACCACATCACAGATCTGGCCTGGGGGGCGCCTGCTGTCACCATGGCAATAGAAACCTTTAATCCCATTCTGTGGAAAATGCCAGGCAAAGCAATAACACAAGCAGGGAGCAGGCCTCTCACCAGAAAAGTTTCATAGTGCATCTTTAAATAAATTGTTTTTGTTATTCTCATTCTTCTTGGTCATCACTGGTATATAGTGCTGTAGAAGCGCTGGTCTAAACTGCATGGCTACTCTGTCCTAATGTACGAGGATATAATGATTTTCCTCAGAAGGCAGCTGCGTGTAGTGTTGTCACGATACTAAAATTTCAAACTCAATTTCGATACTAAGGTATAGACTCAATACTGATTCCAAAACCACAATGACAATAAAAAACACTCTTTATTTAGATAATAGAATGTCATTTTCGACATTAAATCATAGTACTTTTATATTACCATATGGCCTTATATTTGTGTAATCCCTCAGTCGTCTAGGTAGGTTTCATATTGGTCCATGGGCGTGTACTAGTCTATGTGTCTTATACTCATTCTAAAGCTATTTAGAAAAGGTTCATTTCTGTCATATGTTGATACCTGCTCAAATGAGTATCTAGTTTTGATTCTAGTTTTTAGTATGGATTAGTATCTAATTTTCAATACGTTTGGGAACCCTAGCTGTGTGTGCTCTTAGTGTCCACACACATACAGTATTTACACAAAGTCAGAGATAGATCGACACACAAGCCCAGAAACACAGTTCACAGTTCAAAGATGAGAAGATCCCAGATGTACGTAGATAGATGTTGCTGCACAGACACAGAGTCGAGAGGACAGACCGACTGCAGACCAAACCAGGACTAGGACCCGGACCGGAGCAGGAGAGGGGTCAGACAGCAGGGGGAAGCAGTGAGCCCAGCAGGCAGGCAGACACACGTAGCACACACATGTAGCATTCAGGTCCTACCTCCACTTCCACAGACTCCAGCCGAATCGGACGCCATCACAGGGACCACTCCTACTGCTCCAGGTTTCAATAGTACTACCCCATGTTATACAGTGTGTGGGTGTCAAGTGAATGTGGTACACACACTCTAAGGGAGGGTATGTAGGCTGCACTCGTACTTCATTTTTTTGAAACCAGTAAAACTGAACCTGTGTTGCCAGTGCCTTAACCCATAAATAGACACATACACTTTTTTCTCTTTCTCAGTATGTGGACAGGTCATGCCTCATGTAAAAGCTCAGAACCTCCAGAATTCACTCACTGAGCTGCAGAGGCTGCACTAGCACTGATTAATGATTGGCTGCAGGTGCTGGGGTTTAGGCAGTGTTTTAGTAATAGGAACTGGCAACCCAAATGAGAGACTCATGTGAGGCTCAAGTAATAGGACTGGCAACCCAAATGAGAGACTCATGTGAGGCTCATTCTGCTTTCTGATTGGATAATCACCTTGAAAACCAAAACCCCAAATTATGATTGTGTAATTTTGTAAGAAAGAATAAATCAGCATTAGAACTTATCAGTAAAAGCTATATATAATTTGAACATGCTTACCTCATTTCTGGGGACACCGATAGGTCATGTTCATAAAATCTACAAAAAAAGTCTAGATACCCTCCCTTTAATTCTTGGATTAAAACATATCTTTCTTTCCAGTTACAATGACACACTAGACACAGTAGAGTAACTTTGTACAAACTGGTAATACAGGTCAAATAATACAATCCACCAAAGCTTGTGTTCATCAACCACAACAGATACATTCAATTAATAACTGAATATATATTTATTTCCAATGTGACCATTCCATCATTGCTTCTTACCATCAGGGTGTTAGCTCTTGTTTGACAAAACTAGTCTTTCCATCAACGTATGGTATTTGATACAAGCTCAGAGAACAAGGTTTGACAAATGATATCTATCCTGCATTGATTCACAGTTACAAAAGATACTTCCTCACGATAAAACACATCTTCTCAAACAGTTCATATATATAGAATGAAAAGGATTTTGCTGAGGTTTGGAGGAATGTACCACTACAGTGGATTGTACATGTGCTGCTATGGCACAGCCTGACTGCCCTTTATCACAGTTTGGCACATGACAGGAGTTTGTAACCATGGTGATCCACAACTGTACGTCAGAACAGATATGTTCCATTGTGAAACACAGTGCAATGTGGTGAATGCAGAAAACAGAAACAGCTTTAAGTTAAAACCACTAAAGGTCAGACCACTGCATTTACAACTTACAGTCTGACTGGTTAAAAACAAACATCAGCAAATACTTTGAGAGAAGCTCACCACAACATAGCACTGAACTAAAGGATTTGGTCCTATAAAAACAGAAAAGTACTTAAGCAAGTAGCAAAGTAAGATGTCAGTTTTCACTTACACTGTCTGAATATTATCAATATGTGAACAGAGTACATTTAGATTTGTCAATATGTATAAACAAAAAATGACATGATTCCAGGTTTAAAAAGGTAAACCTCATATGTTAAAAGGACAGCATACAGGTAGTCTGCTAAAACAGGGGATAGGAGCAGCACAACATGCATGCTTTACCACACAAGTCAAATCAGAACAGATCTACACACAGCCTCTACTCAATGATATGTTACTCTGGGCATTACAGCAAGTGCAGGATCGGGATCCAGAACTGAAGGTTAGCTTTGAGGCTAGTGTCACCACGTGTGTGTGCGTGTGTGTGTCCATACTGATAAGTCAGAACTCAGACATCGTAACATACAGTACTTCATTATATGCAAATGAATTCTTAACAGATGAATCATCTCTAACAACAAGAATTTGGCATGATTTTAGTTATGTTATTTAACACAGACAATCGGATGCATGACAAAAGCAAGGTATTGCTCTTTTCAGCTAAGAATCTCAACATGTCATGTTTTCCACAGAGCGTACACTGATATGACCAGGGCCTATGTGGTCAGTGGCTTGGCTGGGCATACTCGGGGTTAACAAATGAGAAGTTTTGGAACTCGTTCTGGTCCAGGTTGAAAATAACGTCCTGATCTGTGGGGGTCAGCTCGGGAGGGTGGCGTGTGAAAAAGCGATCAAAGTTCTCCGCCTCACGCCCACACTGTTGTGCAAAGGAGAGAGGGAGAAAAATGGAGGCATGGGTGCAGTGAGTATGATGGCATGATGGAAGAAAAACGACAACAACAAAGAGAAAAAAGAGAAACAAACTAAAACAGGCTGTCAACCAATCAAATCCCTCCCAGTCAAAACTGTGGATTTCCATTGGTCCATGTGTGAGCCAGTGAGTGCTAAGCTTCATCATTGGTGACTGCATTGACCAACCAGCACAGCTCCTGTCAGTGGAGTGACCAATGGCCGGTAATGGGACGATTTGGGGAATGGGAACTTACCTCAACCAATCCAATAGAAATATGTGTGAGCATTTGAACATGTAACCTCTTGTGTAATAAAGAAATATACTCACAGCTTTCGGTTTGAATGGCGGCTGCACCTCTTTGTTCTCAAGTTTTTCCCAGTCGATAAAGCGGAAGAAAGCGTGCTCCCTGATGTCTCGCTCGCCTTCGGGACCACAGCCCAGGCGCTTGGCAGGGTGCTTTGTCATCAGCTGAACAAACAGATCAACATTTTAATCTTTGATCTAAATAAGATGGGAGAAGATCTAATAGTACCCATCCACAGCTAGGCATGGGACAATACTGAAATTTGGTGTCACGATTATCATGGGCAAAATAAAGGCGATTAAAGATTATATCGCAATAATTATTAAAGCTGCTGACAGTTTAAAATGCTATGGATATGACTAATTATAATTTTCCATGTTTAAACAACTTTTATAGAATTGTACTTTGTTATAATTGAAAACAACAACAATCTAGTGAAGAACATTATGGACACATAGCTTTTGTCTGCACATTCTGGCAAAGACAATGGCCATTATCTTTGTCGACGATCATCGGGAGTATATAAAATATCCCCTTATTGTCCCATCCCAATCCAAAGCACAACTTCTAACATGGACTGTTCCGTCACCCCCTTCCATTTAACATTATGCTCTTTTATACAAATCTTAGAAGGCAATTAAAACAACTTGTAACGCAGCATATTTGTCACAGTTAACTCGGATGGTAGGTTATATGTCAGCAGTAGAGGCTGGAACACTGACAGTGATAGTCTACAACTACAATATCGACTCATCGTTCAATAAATCATAGACGGACAATCATTTTTGGGGGTCCATATGTATCGTGACTATGTTGTCTTTGCACTATTGGGGAACATTTTGTTATTTTCCTGTGCTACAATAAGATCTGAGCTGTAGAGGGTTGAGTAACTAACTTCTATGACTTAAAGATACCATATTCATTTTGCTATTTATTTATTGCAGTTCATGTTTTAACATTGTACATTTAGAATTGTTTTTTCGGGATAATCCGCTTTAGGGCTATAGTGTCGGTGGCATAAATTCCTTTTCAGTATTATCATTTATTGTCTATATTTTCTTCAGCAATACTTCAAAAAGTGTTACTGTGAATGGCTGTTTAGTTTAGTGTACAAATGCCTAATAGCTACAGGTGTTACAGTCAGCCCACAAGTTTAAGTCTCACGGGCAGGTTTCCCACATGAACAAGTGGAAAGAAATATAATCTGATCATACAATACATCCAAAAAATTTCAGCAGAATGTAAAATGGACCTGTATGAGAGCCCAGTTCATCATCTTATGTGGATCCTGGTGTTTTGATCTGTTGTGGTAGGCAAGTCAATGTGTAGAGTGAAGCTGCCCATTATGATTGAAGGTTGCCCCTTCATAAAATGCCGACTAGCGTTGTTAAAGGTCCTATATTACGCAAAAAATTTACTCTTGTGAGCTTTAAGCCATGTTAGAATGTTGTTTCCTCATCAAAAACATGCCTGGAGTTTTGATTCATTCATTTATGTTTGACTAACCCTTTATTATTAGTCTGTCTACACCACTAAAATGCTCTGTTCCACCTTGTGATGTTATGAAGCAGTAGTTTTCAAGTTAATAGCTACCTTTTGTTGAGCAGAGATTGGAAATTCCAGAGCTGAAATTATCCAAATTATTCTAGTGAAGGTGTATGGAGTTTAAAAAACACAGTGGAGCTTCCTGTATTACTAGATGACATCAGAAGGTGAAACAGAGTGTTTTCAGTTTGAGAGAAGAACACAGCCGAACTATGCAGGATTTGTATGTTAAATGTGTGTGAGTAAAACAAAACACAACTTCAGGTATGTTACTGACAAGGAAACAACATTACAATGTAGATCAGAAAATAGGTAACTTGCTTAAAGGGCCCATATTGCTCTAACAAAGAAGGCCATGACGACCATGAAATTAAAAAACACAGTCGTGCAACAGCAAACAACTAAACCATGATCCAATGAGTGCATTGTAGTGTGACGTGTACCCCCTTGCAGATGGCCACTGCTTCTTTGGACATGGATTTAGGATAAGAGACGTGATGCTCCATGATGGACTGAAACAGCTCGTCCTCATCTTCTCCATCAAACGGTGGCTGCAGAGGAAAGGTTCAAAAGGAGGAGAAAAAAAACCAAATATTTTTCAGAGGCAGAGGTTTTTGGTCATAATAAAAAAAAGAGAAATTTAGCTCTTGTCTGGGACTACATGTTGTTATTATTTTGATGCTTTATTTTTGTGACTCTTTAAAATTCAAATGCTGCTTGTGGGTGGAATACAGAGGAGAGGTTAAACTGTGGCAGTGTTTGTTGTCAATGGTCTGTGATTCATTGCAAAATCAAGTGCATGTGTTGATACAGACCTGCCCTGCCAGCATTTCATAGAGTAGCACTCCATACGCCCACCAGTCCACCGACTTCCCATATGGCTGGTAGGCAATAATCTGCAACAAACATTAAGTCAATATTTAAAAAAATACAACAAAAAAACAAACAAAACAAAAACGACTGAATAACAAAATCTGAGATGAAACCTTTTCAAAGGCACCTGCTATAGTAAAGTTTTGGTCATGTTAAAGTGAAGTGAAACTAGTGGGGTTTGTGTGGGTTGACTTGTTCCTATTTTTTTCTGATACACATTTTCAAGTATTTAGTATTTAAATCTAACTAGTTCCTAGCTCTCATAACCCTCTTAGTACATGGTATTCACATGCAAGAATGTTTTGGCCATCAAAGCTTTAGAACAGCTTTTTCAGACAGAAAAGTGAAGCAGGGTGGACCATACCTGCCCAGCCAATCAGCTGCCATCCCAAAGAGCCATATAGTGACTCACATGGCTCATGGCACAAATTTGCAATAAATAAAATGTTTTTTAATTACATGAAGCGGCTACCTGTCAGATTTTAGTCACAATGTTCTGCTTTTATGATACCCTTTCTAGGGGGGAAACTTTTTTTTTTTCATTTATGAGAAAAAAAAGTTTTGTACTTCATCTTTAAATTTCAAGTACTGCTTGTGGCGAGAAACAGTACGTAAAATGTTAAGGTAAAAACATAGGAATAGGATTTCTTGCAAGTATTTACATGCAGTAGGTGGCTGAATAAAATAATATTGAATAGAATAGTGATCTGGACCAGTCCTCCTTATTGGTCAAAACACAACTGGGTATGAACAAATATCTTTGGTTTCTACTTGGGGACTTAAAATCTTCATGTCCATAAATTGTGATGACTTTTAAATAATAAAAAAATGTCATATTCAAATTTTTCCGTATATTTATTATTATTTTTTGCACCACTTACTTCAGGAGCGATGTAGTCCGGCGTTCCACAGAAGGTCTTGGTGGTCTCTCCGTCCCACATGTTCTCTTTGCACATGCCGAAGTCTGCAATCTTTATGTGGCCCTCAGAGTCCAGCATGACGTTGTCCAACTTCAGATCGCTGTATGTATGAGATTTGGGGCAATACATATAATACATAACCAATTTTCACCTTGCAAAAAATAAGCAATAAAAGAAATCACATTTTAACCTATAACGAGTCGTCCAATTAATTATTTACAAAGCTTCAAAATCTGTAATTTTATTGTTTAAATTCTGTACCTCTTCCACTTCCAAAAGAAGTAAAAAAAACAAACAAAAAAAAAAAAACAACTCTGGACAGATATATACGAGTTCTGAGTTTTAGCTTGTGCTATAGTACTTTTCATCTGTTACTGTACAGTTTTACTTTGCTTTCTTCCTGTGAAGCAATGTCCGGACATTGGCCATTTCAAAATCAAATACAAGCAAACACTTGAAACAACTGAGCAACAATTGGGAACTTAAGAAATAACATTATCATCAATTGAGATGATGTTTGTACAGTGAGATTGTGATTGTTTCTGTGGGGAAGCTGGCCAATGTGGTCAAAGTAGGAGGCAGACTGAGACAACTTCCCCAATCATCAACATTTATTTCAATCACCGTGGTAATGCGTAGAAAAATAATGCATATTTACAAAAAATAACTGCTCAACTTAAGCAAAAAGCAACAGAAATTAAGAAACTAAGGAAACAAACCCACATGCACACAGCTACACTGATGTTCTCCTGACTGTCTGACTTGCACTGCTTATATACCCTCCTAAGCAGAAGGCACCTCCCCCAGGCATATACCATAATCTTTCCTGTGCTGTGGGTATAACTTTAGCCAGATCTCTTATTCGGCTACTTCTCAGGGCCTAAGTCCCTTAATTCAAAGTGTTTAAAAATAAACTATAAACACTTAAACATTGAAACAAAATGCATAAACACATTAGAACAAAAGAAAACTTAAACCAGTTCTCCCCTTCACATGGTCCAGCCCACGACCACACCCAAGCCTTTAAAAATGGCCGACATAGGGCACGCCCCCTCTTTGTCTGGACCATGTGGAGATTCAGGTAAGATTGGATGCAGGTGTGAAACTGAATTGACTAAATGTAACCAAATCTCTTTAAAGTAACAAGTGTAAGAGTGGTGTTTAAATTAAAGGTAGACTAACTAAAAGACTAAACAAAACAAACCCGGGATAGTTATGCTTAGCTATTTAGTTGAATATTGAAAAAAAATATAGGGAATGAACAAATGTGTGAATGTAAAACAAAATTAGGATAAGATTAAAGGGACAAAGGCCCACTTTGTCACAGTTTCATTTATACTATAAATGAGGAAAATAAATACACTTATATACACACATATTCAATATAACACACCTTAATGATAATGTTATATCCTAACTACTTGTTTGCTGGGCATTTAATTCTTAATCTCTGGACTTTCATTACCTGCAACACAGGTAGTTTTTGATGGCTGAAGAACTTTGCTGGGGGTAGGATTAAAAAAAGTTTTGACTTCTCCCTCCTAACATATTGAACATAGTGATCGTGTATTCCTTAATTAGTCCAAGCTGTTTTTTTGTAATTATGCAATGTAAAACATGTATTTTAAAACATTTATATGTTCGAAATGAAGTTATTAATCAATATCAACTGGCTTCAAAATGATGCTATGACACTGAGGTTTATAGGGTAGCCCTAATAAGCCAAGCTTCAGCCTACGCTTTGGTTTTGCTGCATGTTAAGTTATTTCTGGAATAATGTCCAAATATCCCCGTGACCAAAAAAACCCCCAAACATTTTAAACAGTCTTTTTTTTAAACTCACCGATACACAATGCCTTTGGAGTGAAGGAAGAAAAGTCCGATGGCAATCTCGGCCGCATAAAACCTTTCCAGCACAAAGACAGAAAACACATGGTTGTTAGTTATATGTCAGTGTTGTAGTGGGACCGTAAGCTATGGAGTGTGTATTAACATCTGTAATATATACACCATACCAATGGGTGGCGCTGTTGCCTACATATTATTGCCTGAAGCACTGAATAAATGCTTATACTAAAATGGTATTCTGTGTAAGTGCATTCAATACAGAGTGTACAAGCTGATTCTTACACAGCGTGAGGCTCCTTGAACTTGCCGACCTGCTGAATGTGGTACATGAGGTCTCCTCCGTTTATGTACTCCATCACAAAATACAGTCTGTCCTGTAACACGTCAAAAAAGAAGAGCATTAATAGTCAAGAAGTCATTTTTCTGCAAAAAACTGTTACAACCTACAAATGTACCAGGTCAGGCTAGGGGACGTAGTCTTCACAAAATCACTAAAGGTCTACTTCCTAGGCCTGTCACGTTTCATATTGCTGAAAGAAATATAGACAATACACGATAAAATGTAAACTAATTTATACCACTACACCACGACCCTAAATCAGGATTTTTGGAACAACTATTCTAAAAACATGAGCACAATATATAAATGAGTCATCTACGCCCAAATGTTGTAGTACAGAAAAATAACAAAGTTTCCCAGTAGTACAAAGAAAAAGTACCCACGATAAATACAGACCGTGACAGGCCTACAAGTACCTCATACAAATAGTCAGTATAGCACAGATTTAGCAAACTCGTTTATAAAGTAACCACAGTGGGGGAAATTGCAGTCTCGCCTACATGGCATAGTGAACAAAGATCAGAAGAACTAAATCAAAACATTCAATAGGTAAACCTATTTTTCATTTGGCCATTTATTATTCAGAAAAAAAAATATATTATTCAGAAAGTTTGACTTCAAAAAGCTAGTCGCATAATAGCAGCATGCCAGCATGGTAATGAATAAGACAATGTGTGTTGTTGAGTTTTGGTGTCAATAATTGTGAGAAAACGTTTCACAGAGTCCATAGCGTCTGTCGACTACAGATATGTCCTGATTGATTAGTTGACAAAAAAGGGCTCTCAAAAAAGCTCTGAAAACTATTGCCTATCTCTACGTATCTGATCCAAACTGAAATATTCATACAGAAAAAAAGTACCAGGAAACGTATTAAAGACAGATTCAACTTGTCAATTGTGGGTTTAATCTGTCTTCTTACATATAAATACAAAAAAATACCAAATCTTCAGCTAACTCACTCATTAACTTCTCCTTTCTGCTGTTGTCCCATAGAAATCTTTATCTAAAATTAATAGTCACCAAATACAAATTTTGGTCGACTAAGACACCATCGACTGATTAATCGACTAATAGAGCCCTACAGCCCCACAGCCCCACAGAGCACAGATTTAAACAGAAGTACAGTACTTTTTACCCACAAGATCTTAACCAGTCATTATGTACAGTTTTATCCAAGTGTAAAATGTTCAAATGGCAATAGATCACAATAGTGTTACGGGTTTTAACATGGATTTCAGTTCAAAGGTGGTAGCATGTCCCGACTTCTCTTTGCTTTTTCCTATGACGTCCCTAAGCAGAGATGACCAAACTGCAATGTGCTGGTCGTACACTGAACACATGCACTGCTCTGAGGGTCCCAGGGTCTGCGCGTCATTGGGCTGGAGCTCAGCTTCCAGGTCAAAGCCTCTGGGGCAGTGTGATTGTGATTTTAAAAAGTTCACACTGCAAAAAATAATACCGACCCAGTTAAAGGTCCGTGTACATCACGGCCATTTGATTTTCGTTTTGAAATGGGGCATCCAAAATTGGAAAACGGGAGTTTCCTGTTTCCCGATCTCAAAACAAAATGGAAACAAAAACAAAATATAACAATCAGTTATTTGTTTTGGGTTTGAAACCAAGATTGAAAAATGAGCTATTTTAATTGAACTGTAAGCCGAAAAGTTACACTGTGGTTTTAAATTGTCAATCCATTATTTATTATCCTTATTTATTTAAACAAGAATAATTAACGGAGCTACAATTTGGCTTGAAACCAGAAAAAATCTAGACTTAGAAACAAAATAAAACTATACATATATAATCTATATGCATATTGTATACATATATAATATGATTCTGTAGATGTATGATGTATAGAATCTATACATTCATAAAAATGTATTTGATTCTAAACAAATCAAGATGAATATTCTGATATCAGATTTCAGTGTTTCTATTGTCAGTGAAGTGTGTGGTAAATGAGAGTTACCATAGTTTGGAAGCAGGAGTGCAGCTGAGTGAGAAAGGGTGGTTTTCCGGACAGGGCCAGCACCCTCTTCTCCACCATAGTGCACTCCACATCATCATCCTGGATCACCACATCCTTCTTTAAGATCTTTATGGCATACAACTCATCTGTGCCCTTCCTCTCCGCTAGCATCACCTGTGGACACAGCACATTCTAATGATCCAGTATCCCATATTACACTTCTATGGGGTATTAACTGCTAACACATGGATTACATAAAACCTCTTGTTTTTGTTGAGGGAACAATGTACACCATTTTTTTACCATTCTCAAATAGTAAAAATTGGACAGTTATGTTAGCAGCGGCAATCATTCAGGGGGCAAAATGGAGTTCAGATTTCAAAGCAGTAGTGTTGTCACGATACTAGAATTTCAAATTCAATTTCGATACTAAGGAACAGACTCGATGGTCAATACCGATTCCAATACCAATGATGATTTAAAAAAAAACACTTTCTTTAGACAATAGAAAGTGATTTTCGACATTAAATAATAAGTATCTGATTTATTTGATTAGTATCTAATTGATACAATTTATTATTAGTCTGTCTACATCTCCAAATATGTGTGAATGAAACAAAACTCTGGGTATGTTTTTGAGGAGGTAACAACATTATAACATGGCTTAAAGCTCACAATAATCAATTTTGCGTAATATAGGACCTTTAAGAATTGGACTTTAAATGCAGCACCTTTCCGAAGCTGCCCTTGCCCAGGACCATGATGAAGTTGAAGTCCGATAACTTGACGCGGTCCTGGTTGCCGTTGCTGTCGTATTTGCAGATAGAAGAAGAGGAGGAGGAGTCCGCAGGCTTTCCCGGACCCACCTTCCACCTCTGAAACAAACACACAAATAAATCCAGTCAAATTAAAATGGGACCTAAAGACCTAAAATCCGGCAACAATCACACTTCAAATAGAGCTGCTAAACTGGCCAGTACCTGGAGGACTAAAGGACAGAGTGAGGAGGGAGAAGGGGCGGGATCTGGTGGTATAAGGAATAGTGTGATTGGTCTAACAGGTATCCACATTTCAAACTCTGCCCCTATCCAGTAATCAGGACAGTTTTGTGTGATGTCACCAACTACTGGAAATTGTAGAGGCCACAGAAAGCAAGACAGCACAAACTTAGATTTAGGTGTTTTTGACCAGAAAGCTGCAAAATGTACCTGGTTTCCACTTAAGTTGCCAAAAAATGGCTAAGGACACTAAATAATGCGATTAAAGCAGCATACACACAGTTTAATAGCCCAAGCTTATGTTTTATGAAATACCAGTTTTACCTCAAATTTCTGTCGGAGCTCCTCGTTTCCATCCTCTCCATCTGGCTGCACCGGAACATTGAAGTATTCTCCTTCCTCCTGGGCCAACAGCTTATACCTAAGACAGGATCAGAGGAAAGCCTTGTTAGAACTAATCCAGGAATTAAAAACAGACTAGCACCATTAGGCTCTTAAATTAGATATATTTTGCCTTTTCTGGTATTTAGTAGATCATGACTGTACAAACTAGTGTTGTCATGCTTTTATATCTGTGTAATCCCTCAGTGGTCCATGGGCGTATACTAGTCTATGTGTCTTATACTTGTTCTGATACAGCTCAAGATCATTCTAAAGCTATTCAGGAAAGGTTCATTCCTGTCCTGTGAATGTGACTTTTTTAGTATCAATACCTGCCAAAATGAGTATCTAGTTCTAGTATCAATTAGTACCTGACTTTCGATACTTTTGACAACCCTAGTATCCATAGACATGTTATGGCTTTGCATGGAATGTTCCACTATGGCATTAAACTTAGCTATTTACATAGAGACAAGCAGGAGACACCACCAGGGCAATTTACAGGCCAGATCTGTGGAGAGGCGACACTGCTTGGATATTTACAAGATAGAGGACATACTGTGGAATTTTCCAGGCAAAGTTACATATTGCAGCTTTAAATATCCACCCTCTAATCACGTTGCCCCATACACTACCATCCGTCTATCTCTTGTTTCTGCAGCTCGGAGATGCCAAAGGAGAGGGAGCCCATGAAGTCGTTGCGGCTGGTGAGGTCCCAGTCCCACACCTCCACAGACAGGCGCCGGTCTTTGTCACTCTCCTTCAGAGTGCTGGGGAACAACAGTACACAAGCTGTTAGATTCACTCTATTCTACTGCTTCTGAGTCGAACACAGAACTGTAGCCTTCATCAGATGTAAAAAAATGAATATAAATCAGAATAGATGATTTTGCTGGTATGCATGTGAAAATGGGTGTGTCCATTATCCGTCCATCTGTCCATCTATCCATCTATCGGTCGATCCCCAGCAGCACTGAAGGCTGGTTAAATGTAGAAGACAAAGCAGACAAAAACCGCAATAAAAAATCATGTAGAAAGACTAGGCAAGTGCAATTAGATACAGACGGGCAATACTTACAAAAAAGAATACAAAATTAAACGCACAAGCGGCATTGAACAGCCCTTGCGGGCCACGCTCCACGCTTCGCACTCGGCCGACCCGGCACTCCCTAAGGATGGTGCTAACATGCCACTTGTCTCTTTGTTATTGCAGCTTTGGACTGTACTTTTCACTAAACAGAGAACGTCAACACAGAAGCGCTGATGCACTAACATGGAACAACATGGGTTTTTTCAGGCATCGCCATGGCAACACTGTGCAAAATACAACTTTGGCCCCTGGACTTTTTTGACGGGGATGACCTGAAGATCCAGGGCCATGAAGGGCGTCAAACCTCCGTCCTCACTGGGAACGGTCCAACCACGCTGCTAATTTGTATCACATGTCTCTCAAACGCAAAAGACATCTCTCAAAAATTTTTGTATTGCTCAGAACAAAATATATAACTTCTTTTACCCGAGATAAATAAGAATTTGATGATTGTTGATTCTGCAGAAATCCACATAGTTTCTCAGTCCTCTGTGTTGCTTTTTTTCCCCCCCATTTTTACACATAAGCCCCCATGTTTGTTTTGACACAAACTGAGCATTCATCTCTTTGATCGGTTAATCTGCCTGTCCATCACTCCCTCTGGACTCAGAATCCAGACCCCCTCCACTTTGTAAAGTTTTGTCAAAGTGTGTGGCTTTGGCTGGCCAGGTAACAATATTATAACTATAACAATCTATTATTAATACACACTGGATTTATATAAATGAAAGAAGTTTTTAGCATGATACAATTATTTAAAAGCTTCTATCTAATGCTGTGATGACAGGAACCCATAGCACAGAGAGCAGAGCTGAGGCTTACAAAGTGAAGGTCTCGTTCCACACAGGGTTGAGGCAGCACTTGATCGTGCGGGTCTTCTGCTTGCTCTCACTCTTGGGGTCTGGGATCAGCTTCAGTTTCACATAGGGGTCCGACAGGCCGTTAGGGTCCATAGGCACCAAGTTCTTTGCCTGCATAACTGAAGGGTAAATTCATGTCAAGAACGTGCTACAGCAACACCTTACAATAAAAAATAGATAAATAAATAAAAAGATCATGACAATTTACAGTCTCTTTGTTACCCCTGACAAGCAGTGCCCTTCTAACCTCCTTTAGCAAAGTGTAGAAAATGAATTAATCTTTTTAAATGGAGAGGCATCATAAGCCAAAAATATGTGGCTTCAAATTTTCTGAAAAATATTGCAATGATTTTATTTATTTTTTAATAGAGATTCATTTCACGAAACATATGTTGAACACTTCCAAGAGCATTGTGATTTGAGAGATTTAATACAATAAATCTTAATGCTGGATATTATTCCTTTGCTAACACGGTGCAACAATTTCATTTTTTCATTAATCAACTAAAACAATTCTCTTTATTGTGCCTTGGAGGTTTTTTTTATTTGCCAATAGTAAAAACATATATTCTTGATATGATAATATATTCTAAATGACGCTGCTTTCTTCATCTTTAATAATCGTTAAATGCCATTTGAATTATAAACAGTAATTGATTTGTCACTATTATGCCTGTCAATTATTGCAGACCTATAGGACGATTACATTTTTTATTTATCAAAAAACTTTTACACTATCCATAAATGCTTTGTGAGTACTAAAAATGTATCCTAAAAACCTAACCAAACAAAGCTAGTTAGCGTTCTGCTAGGCTAAATGAAGCAGCCTGCTTGCGTACATTTGACAACACTTAACAACAGTTTAGTGGCGGTGTTCCATAATCAATCTAAAGTGGTGGGAGCACGTGTCCATGGCCCCTGTGCAGATGTGGGCCAATCGGTGGCTCTTCGATCTCCTAATGGACTTTCCACTTTGGGTTTGGGGTTGATACAGAGCTTAGTGTGGCCTGGCACTATAAGCACGTGGAGAGCACTGATGTCTGGGATAGTTATTTCTGTTAGAATAATGAATAGGCCACTAATATATTTTATATATATTTTGATGTATAAAAGGATAATTATTAAGTTGGTCAAGATCCATTTGTCTATTTTTATTTTTATTTGATTTAATTCAATTTTTACTCATATTTGATTTTTGGTAGATTTAGATAATTTTCTTTTTTTAACTTAAAAGGTACAGTATGTAACTTTCTGGGGGTGACATGTCAGTTGCATGATTCCATGGAAATAGAAAGTTAAAACCATACTTTGGAACATTGTCATAGGAGATGGATATGTTTTATGCATAGACTGTATATACAAGTGAACATAGCTAACCTGTTAGCCGCTGCGCTCCAAATAGCAACTCAGCATGGGCGGGCTTCCGGCTCCATCGACTCTGGCTCCAATTAACTTTTTATTGAAAAGCTGTCGCCTCTCTCTCTATAACTGCTGCTGTCAGGCGCGTCATTTTAGTATTAAAATGTTTGTATTAACCTGCTCTACATGATTCTGGCATTTTTATTTTGCTATTGTATCTGTACATCAAGATATGAACATTAATAACAGACAAATTCTTTCCCCGAGGTTGCTCCTGCTAGTGTTAGCAACATGTTTGTTTGATAGCATTGCTAAGTGCCTGCTCCCTGCTAAAACAGCGGTGCGGACGGGAAAGGGCGTCACCTTCCACAGCCTCTCTCTGTATTGGCTCATTGGTTGCTATGATACTCGCGGTCGGAATTCCAAACATGGAACTTGGCTCGAAATTGGCCCCATAACTGCTCTAGCCTCGAGCTTCATTTGACAGGAGCTGAACGCTATGGGTGAGGTCACTCTCACTTAGTCCTACAGTCTATGGTTTTATGCCATACTGTGGAAGATTATGGCCAAAGGAACAATATTTCCAAGGAAACAAGCAGGCCCAATAAAAGGAGATGCAAACCCACTCAGAGTAAGGACACATGTTTTTCAAGTTTTTTCAGTGCAATAAACACAAACCCGATAAGTCATAAATCAAAATTAACATTGTCATTTCAATTAATTTTCACACATAAAAGATTTTTTTTTTGCTTTGTATCTAGAGCTTTGCAATTAATTGGATTTTTATCAAGATTCAGTTATGTCTAATAGTCAATGATAAGCTAAGCCAATCCTCCGTCAGTAAAACCATGTATTTTAGAGTTCAGACTTTGAAGAAATGGACCAATTTTTCTGTTAAATGACAATGACTAAACATCTGTATTGTTTATGTTGAGGAAATTAATATTGAAAGCCATTGTTGTTTCTTTCTAATAGGAGGCTTTGTTTGGTTTGTTGAATGAATAGTTTCCATGGTGACTGACTTTTGACGGTGAGGCTGTCTCCGCTGATCTGAGCTGAGATGTGGATGCGTCCTCTCCTCTCCGTGTGGTCCGTCCCACATAGGCTGGGCACATTGGCAACGCAGCGCTTGTGGATGTTCATCATACAGTCTGCAGAAAACACAGAAACAGGTTAGAAATGAGAGCAGTCCTATATGTGGCCACAAGGAGGTTACACGGTACTTTATACTGCAAACTAGAACTACACTATGAATAACAATATGCCCCTTTATCATTTAATGTTACTGTACCTCATCACTGTCTATGGAACTTGGGATTGTGACGACACACACCATCAGAATTTTTAGTTAGCCTGATGTTAAACTAATGCAGATTTTAAGATGCCAAATACTACACGATTCAAACATATTCTGACACTATAAAATGATAAATGTAATGATTAAGGACCCAGCAGCTTATTGGCTGGTTGAACTGCACTTTAGTTTTGGCTAATGTATATCTAATAATGTATAATGCATATCAGCACCACTGCCAAAAACACTGGCAATCCCCCCCCTTCCCACAGTCTATATATAAAGTGTAACAAATCCAGTTGCTCTGCTGAATGTGATTGCTTGTTGTGTCCACAAGATGTCAGTGTGCACTTACAAATCAATCAGTATGTGGCGGTTCTATTAGAGAAGGTGAGAGAGAGTCATCTACTGCTGCTTTGCTTTTATTAATCCATGGACTTCATAATATCTTGTGAATGTGTGTATTTAAAGATGTGACAAGTGGGCCCCTCCCACACAGATCTACTTACATGGCCACCTGAGCTTCACCAATTAAAAGTTAAACATGGATGACCTGAAACCTGCAGCGTTTAGGGTTCCTCACTAGAAAGAGTCTAATCTCCCCGAACGCTGCAAATAACCCATTACACAGTGGTGGAAAGAGAGCTGAAAATTTGTATTCAAGGAGAAGTTATATGGCTAAATCTGCAAAATTGTACTTAAGTAAAAGTAAAAAGTATGCATGAAAAATACTACCCAGTGTACTAGTTACTTTTTAATACAGTTTGAGAAACATTGTATACAAAGCTTGATCAATCAAAAAGTGTAAAACTGAACTCATTTTAAACCACAGTCTGCATATTCTCTGAGCTCTGACCGATTAGAGCAGGCGATGCAGTGCTGTTATGTGAGTTTTTAAATTTAGAAAGGATCAGATACAGCGGTGAGACAGCCGTGGATTGCACAATTGGGATTCCCTTTTGGATCTATAACTTGTTGTAATAAGACGATTTACTGGCCAATGTTGGCCCAAAATACATTGCAATATTTAGCTTGTATTTTCTCAAAGCTGGCTTTTAATTTTTTTTTTTTTAACCATACTCTGAAAATATGATTGAAATTAAAACAGTCTTTGTACTGGGTATTGGTTGGTATCGGCAGATACTTAAAGCCAAAGTATCGACATCGGTGTCAGAACTGATAATGTTGTATCGGCGCATCCCTAATATTAATGTATGAAATTTTGTAGCTCATGGTTAAGAGAAGGATTTGGGCATATCTTGTAATGGAAGAGAATCCAATCCAATAATCCAGGACAAACAAAGCAGATTACATTTAGGTGCATATTTACTAAACCAGGTGCTGAAATTATGAGTACAAACTGAAAAATTGCATGTGCCACTTGTGGGGGTGTTGCACATGATTTACTATAAAATGGCACCTCTTATTCATACTGCAATTCTAAAATGTAAATGAGAGATTAGCATCTGAGCAAAAGGACTGTGCTGTTTGTGCTCTGTGCACACACGCATAGGCCTACACAATGATGACTTTGACTTAGGCTCACTGTGATACTGTTTGTGTTTGCAGCTACCTTTAATTATATTAAATGACTGAAGAAAAAGCTACAATTTCCCATTTATTAATCATCAGCTTTACATTGTGCTCATTGTAGATATACGGCAATAGGCACAGAAGACTCGTGCAGGTCGCCCAGCCTAATCAAGAGTCGCCTAAAGGAGAAACAGCTGATGCACACACACGAGAGATGTGTTCAGAAACCCAGGCAAAACTTTTACCATAGCCTACACAGTTGCCGAAAATTTTCAACATTAAATAATAGTCATTTCTTGTATATTACCATGTGGCCTTATATCTGTGTAATCCCTCAGTTGTCCAGGTATATTTGGTCTTATACTTGTTCTGATACAGCTTAGCTCAGTACAGCTCATGCTAAAGCTGTTCAGGAAAGGTTCATTTCTGTCCTGTGACAGTTTTTTTTTGTATCAATACCTGCTCAAATGAGTAGTCTCGATAATAGTTTTAATATTGATTAGTATCTGATTTTCAGTACCTTTGACAACCCTACCCAGGAGTAGTCAGTAGAACGTGAGGGCTTGTTAGTAAAATAAGAAGAATACAAATATAGAAGGTTTAACAGCAGACAGCATAAGAGCGTGGAAATGCTTCCTGTTCAGAGCCTTTGCAAAGTCAGTTATGAAAGCCAAAATAAATAAATTATCCAAATTAATTATACACCGAGAGACACAATTACTTTTATTCAATCTTTTATATTGCCTGAAGCGATGTATAATAATAGTGTAATAAACATAATAACTCTCTCTATGTGACGCAAGTGTTAAAGAGAGAAAACACGCAGATTAGCTCTAAACCTCTTTACGAGGTGTGCTCTCCTGTTCTTGTCTCCTGTAATTTAAGTTTAGTCTTAGTCTTTTGATTAAAATGATTTTTATTTTTAGTTAAGAGTTGGTCAAAGTTTTAGTCTAGTTCTAGTTTAGTTTTAGTCGATGTCATTCTATTTTAATTGACTCAATCTATTTACATTATAGATTCTCACTGAAGGCATCAAAATTATAAATGAACACACATGGAATGTAGGGAACAAAAATAAACTCAAAAAACAAAAAAACCCAAACATTATTGTTATTTTAATTGCCTTTACCTTTGCTTTGATCACTGCTTCACACTCTTGTCATTTCTTGACCCTTAAAGGCACACAGGTCTGTGCAGTGAAAACCATTTCAGGTGAGTTTATTATGAAGATCATTGAGTGCTGTCAACAAAGCAAAGGGGGTCTACTTTAAGGAATTAATATATTGAATATAAAATAGAAAAAATATTTAGTTGAGTTAATTAATTTTTTTTCTTTCCTAAATAATTCCATACATCTTGCTTTATATATTTGATACCTTCTGTATATATATAACAACAACAACATGTATATAAATGAATATGAAGAAAGAAGGTGTTCTTTTGACTGGTAATGTACATTTTTATAATAGTATGATAGTTTATATTGCATTGCTTCATGGGGACATGTACAAGCGTGTTCTTGAATGGCAAGTTTGTTTATTGTGTGGTTTGATGCTCTGAGGCTGTGCTTTCAGTTTTAGTTGACGAAATACATGCGATTTTGGTCATAGTTATAGTCATTATGATTACTTTTTATTTAGTTTTAGTCAGCAAAAATATGACATCGACAAAAACTGACAAAAACATTTTAGTCAAAATGAACACTGACGGCAGAAACAGTCAGTGCAGTTTGAATGGCAGCACATGTCACTTGTCCGGTTATAGGTTTGGGTTTCATTGTTTGGTTATTATTAGTGATCAAAAATGTGCTGTGCATTTTTGTTAAAGAAGAATTGTGAACAATGATCTCAGTGTCTCAATCTCTCCTGTGTTGGATACGCCGATTTGACCAAACTGGTTCAAAGAGTGAAATAGTCACCTGACTCTCTCATGGCCCTACTGCACTTTTC
>KN484008.1:0-57632 GCA_000787095.1 Periophthalmodon schlosseri
AAAATTCAAAATTCAAATCTCCTAGTGTAATCTCCTCCCAGTGGAACATACCTGAAACACCTCCCCAGGGAGGCGTCCTGGAGGCATCCGGAACAGATGCCCGAGCCACCTCAACTGGTTCCTCTCAACATGGAGGAGCAGCAGCTCTACTCTGAGTTCCTTCTGTGTGATTGTGCTTCTCACCCTATCTCTAGGGACTAAATTGAGAGCTTTGCCTTTCAACTCCTTCACCACAACAGTCGACACAGCAACCACATCACTGCAGACGCTGCACCTGCCTGTCAGTCTCAGGCTCCATCTTTTCCTTGAACTCCTCCACTTGAGAAGGGACTCCCCACCCACCCGGTCAGGGCAATCCACCTTTTTCTGATGGAGAGCCATGGCCTCAGATTTGGAGGAGCTGATCTTCATTCCAGCCAGATCACACTGCTAACCGGCACAGTGCATGCTGCAGGTCCTGGTTTGATCAGGACAACATCATCTGCAAACAGCAGAGATAAGATCCAGTGGTCCCCAAACTGGGCCCCCTCTGGTCCCTGACTGTGCCTAGAAAATCTATGCACCCAGGACAGTAGACAGTATTGCATTTCAGATAAAGGGCGCGATTTTTTGCATCGAGTAAAGCAGATTTGGCCAAATTTGGCCAAATTTGGCCCTCAGACCAATTTTTGTTGGCCTTCAGGCATCCTGCTGACTTGGCCCAAATCACCAAAAGCAAATTTTACAGCAAATTAAGAAAATTTCTGCTATTATAACTTAAATAACAAACATTTTGATGTGATACTGACTTAACATAATTGTTCCAAGCCTTATTAAATCTGTGGTGGCTCAGTCAAACCTAAGTCAAATGCAACATTTTGATTTATTCACTTCAGTGACCTGTATCTGTGGCCCTCTGCTCTGTGTAAGTTTCAATATGTGGCCCTCGGTGAAAAAAGTTTGAATATCCTTGTAAACCCTTTAAAAGTTTGTAATCGAATAGGCTTATATTGTATTTGTGTTTTGTTTTGTTTTTTTCTAATTAGGCCCATGTCCATTTTAGACTGTAGGTCAGTGATATCAGAACAAACTGAAAACACTCTGTTCCTCCTTGTGATGTCATGTGGTTAAACAGGATGTGCTCCACTGTGTCTTTAAACTCTATACACCTTCACTAATCATTTGGATGATTACAGCCCTGGAATATGTGTGTGGGGTTTTTTTGTTTTATTTTGTTTTGTTTTGTTTTCAAATTAGGCCCATGTCTATTTATTTAGTAGGAAGCCTACACAAAGCCTACATTAACTTTTCGACCTATATGAAGGCATTTTTAGTTGTTACAGGATAAATACAGAAATTCCACATATTAGTTCCACATTAGGCTATTTTTGTGAGAATAATCCATCTTGTTCATGTTGATCATGTTTACTTTAAGTAGGACATCTGTTGGGCTTGCAATGGTACTACAATGGTACAATCAATTGAGCTACATCGGGCCTCCAGTGATACCTTAGCATGTCTCTGTGGCGCAATCGGTTAGCGCGTTCGGCTGTTAACCGAAAGGTTGGTGGTTCGAGCCCACCCAGGGACGGCTTGTTTTATTTTGTAACAAACATGAAACGTACAGTCAATATATCCAATAAAATAGTTAGATGTAAGCCTTATTTGTCTTCATTTTTTTATTGCATATTGTAGTTTTCATGTTTTTCCCCATTGTGGCCAAATAGGGTAAAGGCTCTCGAGCTGTTTAAAGAGACATAGGCTATTACAGCTTGTTTAGTCTAAGTAGGACATCTAGTGGCATGCAATGTTACTACCTCAAAGTGTATGACTTTTGGCAATATCTTTAAAATTAGTCTCATCAGCTATTAAAATGGTTAAAATGGTTCAATTGACCTAGGCTACTTAGTAAAATAAATCTTGCCTAGGTAACCATGTCCAGATTGAGAAACTCCACCTTACTTCCTGTACGCATAAATAAACTTCACCTTCACCTGAAAGTGAAAGTAATCTGTTACACCTCTTCGAGATAAACAAGCTAAGAGCAGGTGTCAAATGGACAAAAAATATAAATATCCGCTGTATTTTGTGGCTGACGACCTCGAGGATCAAGCGAGACACAAAATAAGAAGGTACTTTATGAAAAGACGGGACTCGGGAGGAGGTGACTGCGGAGAGATAGAAAAAGTCGGTGAGAAACTTTACAAAATTAGTTTCGAACAACAAGAAGGTAAGACTTTTGCGCAGGTTTATTCATTGGGTAAGTTAAATAGAGACTAATGGTCCTTTTAAATGTTTTACAGATCAAGAAAGGGTTTTGAATAGAAAAACTCACACAGCTTCACTACCGTCTGGACAACTGTATCTTTATGTAACCAGGACTGAGAAGGAAGCAATACGTTTGCAGGTAAGTTATTCATTTGGATAAACCCAAACTTCCTCTACTATTCAATAGGCTACATTTATTATGTGGCATTTCGAAAGATATGACCATATGTGTAACGCCACATCAGAGCTATTCATTTCATATTTTAGTTTAGATGTGCCCATTTTGAAATTGGTTAAATCCAATAATTAAACTACTAAGCTTAATACTCCTAATACTAGATATGATAGATATATGCATATAATAGATAGATATAATATAATAAATCATTGAATGAAGGCTTACTACTAGGTTATAGTAATACCAATATGTATGCAGTATTCCTGCTTTACTATACTATTATATTATTATATTGATTTAATTCAGTTACTTTCAGAGACAATGAACTGTGACAAATATATTTTAATATGCAAATATCATGGTAAGATTAGGGATTTCCATGTTGTAATGTTTTTTATATTACATCACTCTAGGGATTTGCATTTACGGCAACCACTAAAAAAATGTCCCAGTTATGTGAACCAACGAGTTTTTCTTGACTTAAAATTATATTCCTGCTTCTGTGTTCTTACAGACAACACCAGTGCAAGCACAAGCACCTTCAAATGCATCAAATTACCTGGAGAGGACTTTTTCATGGGATATTTTCCTTTTATACTATTTACGCGACTGTAGCAAAGCTTTGAAAATCTTGGAGAAGCAGTTAACGTGCATTGGCTGCACTGCCGAGCTTAACTTTGATCAGGAAGTTGTTACAGTGAAAGCAGATGCAGAGAATGGACTTGGTGGTGCGTTCAGTGGCGTACCAGAAAAATGGGAAATCCAAGTTGACCGCATTTTGAGTGGTTTTCAAGAGAGCTTCACTTGCCATCATGTGGTTGATCCCAAGAAAATTCAAGCTATTTTGCAAGATCAAAGTTTCACAGATGATGATGTAAAAGTGTATAATGAATTGGGATATCTGGTTGCGGTTGGAGAAAAAAGTATTGTCGAGGAAAAAATGCAAAATTTAAACAGAAATTTTCCGACTAAAACAGAATTGTCAATAGATGAAAAGCAGTACAACTTGATTGGAGAAGAATTCACAAGAGCGATGCGGACAAACTTGCCAAATGTTAAAATCGTAAAAAGCAATAATGTTATAGTCTTCGAGGGCCTTGCTACTGAAGTGCATTTAGGTTTGGATGTGTATGACAAATTACTCAAAAAGATCCAACAAAAGGATGTACCATTTTCAACCGAACTACAAAATTTCTTCACCACCAGCGACGCAATTGCAAAGTACAAAACACGATTCCAGCAATGTCTAAGAAATCCAGTCTGCTTAGAAATGTTCAATTTAGATTTAGTTTTGTCAAGTTTGTCAATGGAAGCTGTTGAAGAAGCAGCAACTATTTTAGAAAGAGATTTTAGTATGGCTATTGTGCATTTGGAGGGAAATGCTGCAAAATCACCAGATTTGGATAGAATGAATGAACTTTTAATGAGAAGTAAAGATCATGCAAATATCCAGGAACGTAGAATTGATGTTAATTTAGTCCCTGGACCAAATAGTACAATCAAAATCCAACTTGTAGGCTACAGCGAATGTGTAAGCCAATTAAAAGAGGAGTTACATGACTATCTATTGAATCATGTAACGGTACAAGACAAACTACATCTACCTAATGCAAAAATGGTTGAACTTTTTGGTAAAATTTTGACTTTGTTTGCACCAAAGGATAGTAGAGTGTCAATGAATGCATCACTAGTCCCCTATCCATGCGTTTTGCTTTCAGGGCCTCAGCAGTTAGTACAAAAAACCAAAGTGGAACTTAACAGAGAACTTGAAAGTTTGATTTCGGAAACTTTAGTTATAGACGGACCAGGAGCAACTGAGTACTTCAGCACAGAAGGGAAAGCCAGTAAAGAACTGATTGAAAGGTCTAATCAAGTCTTCATACAAGAAATTGAGGAAGTTATATATTCTGTGCCATATGAACCAGCAACAAGTAATGTTGAAGAAGTATCCAGAAGGAGTAGTGTTGTTGACAGGCAGACCCCAATCAGTAACATCAATGTGGAAATCAAGCTGGGAAATTTGGCCAATGAACAGGTGAGACATCTGAAGAGACAAATCACATTTATTCTTGTATAGTTTATAAGCAGCAAACAATTGACAGAAGAAAAGAAATCATATATAAACTGTAACCTTTTGTTAGACTCTAGTCTGTCAACTGGTAGTGACAAATTAATACAATAACAAAATATTCTCTTTTGAATCGTCGTAAGTCCTCAAAATAGCTTCAGTAACAAGAAAAAAGCCATGCGACTGAAACTGAACTGAAATATACTGTCAGGAAACCTTGTACATTGTGACAGTTGTGGATTTAGTGATATAGGTCTACTGTTTATATATGAATGAGCAAATTGGTGGAGTTTTTATAAAGATTATTAAAAGTAAGCTAAGAAGTGTAAAGTTGGGGTGAAAAGTGGGGCTAGGCATTCAGCAAATTCTCATAGCCTGGGAATTGATCTAAAGACTCCTGGACTCTCTTAAACATTTTTTGGACAAGCCAGTAATGTAGCTCCATCATGTTTTAAATGTCTACAAAAGTAACATTGTGTATATAATCTACAGGTGGATGTGGTGGTGGCCCCGATGTTGAATAAGAATCTACAGTCCACTATGATTGGTAAAAGTCTGATGAAAAAAGGCGGTCTGATGCTGAAGATGAAGTTTAGGTCTGTGAGGATTAAGTCCCTGATGCCTGGAGAGGTGCTGGAGATGACGGCCCCTGCCTCTGTGGGCTGCTCCAAACTGTTCTTCATCGAGTGTATGCCCTGGGATGGACTGGGAGGGCAGAGCATGACGGTAGGGATCTTTCATTGTAGACCTGTTACAACTGGCTATACGTGTCAGGTTTGAACAGCTTTCCCATTGAAAAACACAAGAGTTAGTGCTGTGCGTAGACATCATGCTTGAGCTGCTGATGTGGCCTTGGTTCTGATTTCACGAGCTGCCCATGTGTTTGGCCCCTAAGTCTGCAGATATTAATATTGCGTAATAAAACTTGCTTTACATTGCATTATTCATTCACTCGTCACACTCGGTTGTGGTAAGATATTTCCCTAGTCTCAGCTACCCTGGAGTTCTCATTAGAAGACATGGCTGACTATCTGTGTCATCAGCCCCCACCCCACCAATCAATCACTAATATTTCACCCATACTGTTTCCCCACTGTCAATAAATAATGAAGAATTGATTATTATGCAATGAAACGGGCATTGTACACTGTGCACTATTTCATATTAAAGCAGAACTAAGTAACATTTTTACCTCATTAAACGTTTTTGTAAGTTCCTGTGATGGTTAAACATGCATTTTCGGGGTGTTTGAAGCGTTCATCATCTCCACCTGCTGTCTTGAAATATGGTCCACACAACTGCTCTTTTTTAAATATTTGGCAACATTATATGTTTCATATGTGATTATACTGATAATACTGATTATACTAAGATAAAAAAGAAAAGAAGACATGAAAAAAACTACAACTTTTGAGTCCCCCGACAGTCTATTTTCAGGGGGAACTCCAGTGCTGAAAGTTACTTAGTTCTGCTTTAAGTTCTCCTAGTCAGCAAATAAATCCAAATTTCCAAAGTAGGCCTATTCAATGTTTCAGATCAGTATTAGACATTTCCTGTGCCATTCTTCTCATTCATGATGTTTGTTTATGTGCCTCACCATTCGTTGTTATGTTTATATAGACCCTGAGCTCCGGTCTGCAGCGCTGCCTGGAGCTGTGTGAGGAGCAGGGGTACAGCTCAGTGGCCCTTCCTGTGATCGGTCCTGGAAAAGTGCTCAAATACCCACTCAGAGATGCCGTCCTGCTGCTAACAGAGAAGCTCCATCAGTTTGGAAGAACAGCTACAATGCCCTCTACTGTCAAATCCATACACATCGTCATTAAACCTGATGAGGACCAGACTGAGGAGGTGAGGAACATTGGTCTGGATTACATCAGACACTATAGTAGTCACTGATAAGTTTAGCATGGCAAGTTTGTTTAACCAACATATTACAAAGTCAAGACATTTTGAGGCAAGTACGTGTCCTAGTGTCTGTCCTAGTGTCAAAACCCCTTTACCTGCTGCATCCCCAAAATTCTCTCTAAAACCATTCTCTGTAAAAGAAGTTACAAATGAGCTGTTATCTTTGCGTTATAAAAAGTCAGCTGTAGTAAATGGGCTTGCTCCTTTCTTTTTCGAAACAGCTGTGGCTATTATTGCAGCTCTGCTTCCTAGTATTTTTAATCTATCTTTTCAAACTGGTGAAATACCACCTGGGTGGAACTCTGTATTAGTCCACCCACTTTTTAAAGGAAAATATTGATTCTCGGTTTTCTCATCCCCCCTGCGTTTCAAGTGTGCCTCCGGGGTCCAGCCTTGGACCAACTCTCTTTTCTATTTATATATATGATGTTCTGCTGTCTGTTAGCAAAGGAACTGTTCATCTGTTCGCAGATGACACAATTTTGTACTCCTCTGGCCTAACCCCCAAAACGATCTTTCAGAATCTACAGGAGAGTTTCCACAGTGTAGAAAAAGCATTTCCCTATCTGGATCTTCCACTGAATGCAAAGACACAAAAAACAAAAGGTATCTGGTTTAGTGGCAACAAAGTTAATTCCCCCAAATTCTATTTTACAACTGCCAAAGGAACTACCTTAGAGCAGTTGATTATCCTTCAGATTAAGCTTAAACTGGGGTTTTGGTACAGAAGCTGCTCCTCCTTTACTACTTCAGCTAAACAAGTCATTGTTGAATGTCTATCCATCTACTGTTTGACTATGGTGATAATTTATCATCTTGCCTGCAAAGGAAACCTTGAAAAATTGGAGTTGCAGTCTGGGATTTGTTTAGTTACAAATGCCCCAATAAGATACATCACTGTTTGCTCTACTCTCATGTTCACTGGCCCTCACTGCAGTCCCGTCGCAGCATTTACTGGGTCATGTTCAAATATAAAACTATGATCGGTCTCACCTGCCTATTTACGGTGATGAGCATTTAGCGCTACCAGGTCAAATTACAGGTTTGTCAAGGTATTATTTTTAGCAATAAATGCACTTGACATGGAAGACATGCAAGATACATGATTTAAATTCCATACTGCGGAACATTCCAGCAATGTTACAAGCCGGTGGCAAACCCCCCACCAGAAAAGTTACATAGTGCACCTTTAATATTTTCTTGTGTGTATGAATTAATATAATTATTTCCCACAGATTTACCATGAGGTCCACAGACAGCTCACCCAGAACATGAACCAGGGACAAGGTAAAGGGAATTTTGGTCCTCTTCTAGTCCTGGTTTCATCCAAAATTAAATAAAAATAGCCTGGCTAAATATTGAATTAAATATGTCCAATGTGTTTTTATAGTGAGCTTTAGGTCTATCAGCAGTGAACTTGATGATTTGTCCATAACTGTGGGTGGTATTCAGCTGGAGCTTGTTTTTGGAGATATCACAAATGAGAGGACACAAGCTGTGGTCAACTCCACCAACTTTGAGAGCTTAAACAGTAAGATGATTTATAATGGCACAAATACATCATTAGATAGTATTGGTTTTTAATTGTTAATTGACTGTTTCTTTTAAAGCTGGCGTGTGCAAAGATATATTGGCTGTAGCAGGATCAGAAGTGGAAGCAGAACTCCAGTCAGGTAAATTAAAGGTCACGGGCTTGCACCACTACAAACCTGACTCTTAATTAATGAAGTAGTTTCTAAGCCTAAATCATTCTTAATTAACTGTTTGTTCATTATGAATTTGGCTTTTCTTTGTGTTTATTAAGGCTAAATATAAATATACAAACGAACACATACAAATTATTTTCTCTAAACTATTTGCTTTAAATTTTGTTGAACTGAATCGAGGCAACTAAATAGGCCAACACGTGTTTCAGTAATTGCCAGCTGCATAGTCAGTTGTATCTGAACTAGTATTACATGTAAAATTTAAACATGCAATTTTTTTCATCTTGTTATTTTCAAAATGTATAACATTTTGTATATTTTCTGTCTTCTTTAGTCACAGTAGCGAGAGGGGAGGTGTTTGTGACCCAGCCTGGCCGGTTCCCCTGTCAGGGCTTGATGCATGTGTGTGCAAAGGGGGACACAGAACTCATCAGACAGTTAATGGGCAGCATCGTACAATACTGTGAAGTGTATGGGTGGTCGTCTGTGGCTATACCTGCTATCGGAGCCGGTAAATATGTTTTTATTGAAGAAAGGTCCAATATTATTTTGTTGTTGTTTGTTTTTTACATTACTCTCCAATTCAATTTTAAATGGCAAACACAAAGACTGGGGCAACAAACATTGCACAATTCAGCATCAGCTAATATCAATATTTTATCTTTTTTGCCCCTAGATTTAAAGGTGTACTATCTAACTTTTCTAGTGGTGGGAATACCACATGCTTGTGTTAATGGAGATGTTATTGCTTTGCCTGGAATTTCCCACAGGATTGCATTAAACGTATCTACCTTGCATTTATTGAATTACATATGTTTTTAGAGCTAAAAATACAGTGAAAAAGAGTGCACTCATTCTGTGAGAGGGGTTGTCTCTCCACAGATCTGACCTGCAACTTGGCCTGGCATTGTCTCCATGGAGATAGAAATTTAATAGAACATACCGGGCAACGCAATAACATCTCCTTGGAGACAAGCTGGTGGCCAACCTTTCTGCAGGAAGGTTACATAGTGCACCTTTAACAACTTATTTTGCATAGTTAAAACAAGAAACATGTCAGTTGAACATCTTTAACAGTAACATTTTATCGATTTAACAACTTTAAATGAATAAACCATTATTATTTCAGGAGCTTGTGGTCTGTCTGTTGGGGATGTGGCTCGTGCAATGCTTCAAGGGCTGAGTGACTCTCTGTCTTATCCTCTGTCAAGTTTAGTCAAAGTCAGACTCGTTTTCAACAAAATCAACGTCTTCTCGACTTTCAGAGAGGAAGCGTCTCAAATGTTTTCAGTTGTTCAAAGAGGTAAAAAGAATAACACTATAATACTTTAACTATGGGGATTTTTTATATATTGACATTACACTACTAACATAGTTTTCATATGTGTATTTATACAGTAATTAAAGCCACAGTATGTAACTTTTTAGCTGAAAATAGAGTCAAATAAAACCATGTTTTTTCATTTTATGTGTTTACGGCACTGAAAAATGTATAAAAAAAACATCCATCCTTACTGTGAGTGGGTCTGCATCTCCTCAAACAGACTTTTAATTGGCCTGGAGGAGGGCCTCCTCCTGCGTGTCTCCATGGAAATGTTGTTCCTTTGGCAATAATATTCCACAGTATGACATAAAACGTATCTAATGCTCTTGCTTTTAACTTAACTTGTATTTCCATGGAATTATGCTGGTGACATATGACCTCCAGAAAGTTAAATGGCAAATGATAAATGGTCACATTTTGATATAGTGCTTTTCCACCTACCAGGCACTCAAAGCGCTTTATATACTGTACAATTAAATAAATAAGTAATATTTAATTACAGTGTTTCCCACAGACTGATGTGACTAGTGGCACAAGACATCCTTATTTGAAACAACTAAAGCAGTTAGTTTGTCACTTAGGTCGTTTTCACACTGTCACTAGTTAGGTCGACGTAAAAGAGCATTAGGTCTGAGAGCTGTGCGCTTGGGCCAGTGTGAACATAACACAGCACAGGTGAGTATGGGTCTGTCTGTGTGAGGTTCAAAAAGCTTTTGCTCCTCCGCCACCAACGCGTACAGTCCTCACGGTGTGTTTAGACTGACCTGAAAGTAAAGTAACTAGAACAAAATCTAGTGCGCACTGGGGTCGGTCCACAGAGTGTGATGTGTGAAAACAACCTTAAGGCTACAATAGTGTTCTCTGGCTTTCTGATGTTGGTTATTTCATGCCAAGTTACATTCATTATTTTATTTTATATTTTTCCAGTGGTCACTCCTTCATCTTCCTATCCTCCTGTTGAGCTTGCTCCTCCTCCCCCTCCTTCCAGCATTACCATACCTAGACTTCGGACAAGCTCATCTGATCAGAAATCTGTTTTTAAAATCATCGGTCTATCTCAAAACAACATCTCCAAAGCTATGGCAACCATGAAAGAAGTTTACCAAGCCCAAAGCTTCTCACAAACATTCAAAAAACAAGAACTAGAAGCTTTAACGCCTGCAGATTTTGCAACGTTGAAGGAAGAAGTGGAGTCTTTGGGTCTAAAAGTACAAACGAATGAAGGTGATTGGATTGTGACTGGACTAACTGTCAAAGTGAACCAAGTAATAAATTTAGTTCAAAGTTTCATGTATGGGACACTGACCAGAGAGAAGAGGATAAGGGAGGAGGAAGAATTGTACAGAAAAGTGGCGTGGTGCATTCAAGGATCCAATGGAGAGTGGGAAAGGCTGCCCAAAGCTGCAAATTACAAGTTGGAGAATAAAAACACAGAGGAAGGGGTAGAAGACGCACATGGGCTGGAGTGGGATGTTGATTTGACAAATATGGAGCTCACCAAAAAGTTTCGAACTGAAAAAGCAGCACTGAAAAGACTGGAAAATCTACCAGGTGGGTATAAAGAAGAATTGTGTCATGATTTTGGATTAGTATTTTATAGAAATTGAACTCTTTAAAGCTGAGTTTAGTCGCTTCAAACCATAATCTGCATTTTCCCTGAGCTCTATCCAATCAGAGCAGGTGATGCAGTGCAGTTATGTGTGTTTGTTGGTATGGAAAGAAAGAACAATTTGGACTTGTGCTGTACTCAGTACTCATATGATTTTAAATGTAACTAATTACGTGGTTAGAATTATGCTCAATTACAAGATCTACTCAAAAAAGTACAATTACCCAAAAATCTACTCAGTACGTACAGTACTACCCTGGTTTAGGTAGAGAGGATTCAGATCAGAGATAGTCCTTTTAGGTTTAAACCAACTGGACTTTAGCATTGAACCCGGCAACCCAAATGAGAGACTCATATGAGGCTCATTCTGCTTTCTGAATGGATAATTATCTTGACAACCAAATAAATTAATGTAATGAATATAAACAACTTGGCCATGCCCAATGTTTTTGTAATTACAATTATTATAATTATCATTAAAAGCTATATTTGGTGAACATATTCACCCTGTATCTGGGGACAAAGATAGGGCATGTTAACAAAATTTTAAACAAAAATTACACCTACTCTCCCTTTAAATTGCCTGTTTATGTTTCTAGACTTCACCTTTCCTCTGTATTGGGACAACATGACATCTGATGAAAAACTCAAAGTAGTCCCATTGTTGCAATCGTGTGCAGAGTACCAGAAAGTGAAGGAGGGATTTAAATGGTCCTGCCACAAAAATGTGCTTAAGGTAGACTCAAAAATATACAATTTCAACTGTAGTAGGTCTTTAATAATATGTACTTTTTTCCATTTTGTCAGATTGAGCGAGTGCAGAACATTCACCTGCGCAGATGTTATGAGGTTCAGTTGAAGCACATCTCAGACAAAAACAAACAAATTGGAGGAGCCAATGAGAGGCTACTGTATCATGGGACGACCGATAAAAGCGCCAAAGCTATCATGAACAAAGGGTTCGACTGGCGCTTTGCCGGACAAAATGGTAAGAACTTTTTGAACAGCTGTAAACATATATAATTTTTACACAATGAAATGATCTTGCCATTACCATTGTGTTTGTTATAGAATCTGAAGAAAAGGGTGCTAATAATGGCTTAGATTCAGATAATGTTTTTCCAAGGTGCATTATTTTAGTTCAATTATTCATTGACTTTTACTAATTGATCAAATAAAATGTGATTGTATAATGATATATAGCACAATAAGTACTGAGTCAAGATATATATTATTTACAGATTTTTATATAGTTTTAATCACTCATCTCTCTCTTTCATCTGTTGAGACTGATATAGTAGTTATTGTACCTGATTTATTTATTTTGACCTCAAAATCTGCTTATACACTATATCTGTACTGGGGCTCAAATACATGGGAGAAAACTGGGTACAAGGCCTTAAAGTATATTGTCAACACATTGTTATACTTTCTGTTTACAGCCACTTCTTTTGGTCAAGGCAACTACTTCGCCCTTCAAGCCAGTTACTCTGCCCATCCCATTTACTCTAAACCTACTATAGATGGGACCCAGCGCATGTTTTTGGCTCGAGTCCTGACAGGTGTCCACACTTTGGGACGTAAGGAAATGAAACTACCCCCACCCAGAGACCCCCTAACCCCCCATGAACGATTCGACAGTGTGGTAGACAGCGAGCACCAGCCCAATATGTTTGTAGTGTTCCAGGACCACCAGGCTTACCCAGACTACCTCATCACCTTTAAATGATTGTACAGGGAAAAGGAGAGGGGGAAATATTGACACAAATTAATATAATTTTTATTTTGATTATTCTGATGACAATATTTTTGCAGTCCATGAAAAATATAGTAAATTATTTCTGTAATTAAAAATGATATTGAAATATAAATCATAACATTCGTAATATATACTCAGTGTACTGCAAACACATTTAATGTTCACTCTGAAAATCTTTTGTTTATGTTAAAGTCGATTACTGCCCTCTAGTGGATGCTAACATTTTTGCGTGTTTTGTCACAGTTTTAAAATTTTACAAAGAGACAAGTGTGGAGAAAAACGTCTGTAAAATCTTCTTTGCATGGTTGTGAGGACTCTCTTTTGTTTGCCATCTGTCTAGCCCTGGTAGCGACACTATAGTGAAGACAGAATACTCAATATATTTTCAGTATCTCCAAAACAAGTGCTCTGCAACAAATGCTATTCTTAGACAAATTAATAATAAATACTAGTTAAAGGTGCACCATGTAATTTTTCTGCCAGCTTCTCCATTCAGATGTTATTGCTTTTCCTGGAATGTTCCACAGTGGGAGACGGTGTAATCCCTCATTCGTCCAAGAGTGGTTCAATGTAGAGGTTTCAAATGTAAAATTAAATCTCTCTGTATTTTTTATACAGAGTGTCTCATCAGTCAGTCTTGTCCTCACGCCCTCTGTTAAGTCTCAAGCCTGACCAAACACGATCGTGCAATCTGATGTGCTTTCTTCTGTGACGCATGTGAAATGAAGGAGCTCACTGGTCACCTATCTTTTACAAACAAAATAAAATGTGTCTCACCTCAGAGTTTAGTACTTTGCTCATTGATTCTGTAGAAATCTGCAAGGTTTTTCAGTCTCTTGTGATATATTTTCTTTTCTTTTTTTCCTTATAAGCAGCCCTATTTGTTTTGAAACGGACAGACCTCATGCATGTTCCTGATTGGCTAATCCACCTGTCAATTATGCCTATCTGAACTCACAGAGATTCACCGGTGACCAGACTCACATCTTCATAAAGACAAAAGAATGAATCCAAGAACACAGATCAGTCAAGATGCTTTAATCTTTTATTCAAGTTAATATTTGCATTTGTTCCTGAAATATTAAAATTTTTTATTCAAGCCAGAATTTCCCCATTTTTGGTTTTGTCTGTCAGTTCAAAAAAGATGCAAGTTTGTTTGTTAAAGTAAATTTTAATCAAGTTCTTAGCTGTCTTTTAGTAACACTGTAATTTATGGCTGCAATATTTTCGTCTAAAAAAAACAGCACAAATATTATTACTAAACAACTGTTCAGTAAAAGGTTTTTCCATAATAGCGTAAAGGGAAAACATGAATAACTACTAATAATAAGTTCTTATGAAGCAAATATAAAGATTATTAGGTGTTTACTGTGATCAGGCGGCATATAAAAGCCTTTATTTAAGGTGCATATGACAGGTCAGGCTTCTCATTTTACTAAAATATAGTTAACATCAATACCTTTAAGATTTTACTAACATCTTTGATAAGACAAATAAAAATAAATGACAACATCTTTATTTTGTTTAATAAAGGTTTAAACTACCATAAAAATGCGTTCCTTGCTCGCAAATTGTCCCCCGCATTTTGGATGGAATTTTGATGACAAAGGTAGATGTATTCCGTTTTAGAACTCACAGCTCCTTCCCTTTTCTTTTTAAACTTTTTCCCACATACTGCTACTTAACTGATGATAAATATTTACAAGTTCTATCCCACCAAACCAAATAAAAATGAGAAAAACCTGAAAACCTGTCATATGCACTTTACTCTTCCTGTGACCTCCCTATGGCTCCACGGTGATGGACTCCTCTCCGTAGACCTGCCTGAGCGCGGGACAGTCCAGACTCGCAATGATCCTGGTTGTCCCAGCTCTCTGCGGACTGAAGTTCTCTGACCAAACCACAGACGAGTTCGGAGTCAGCAGACTGAAGAGGAACAGACAGAAAAAATTGTATAAAATGTATGCAAGTAAATGTATCAACTATGTCAGGATTGGTAAGAATAATCATAATTTATTTGGTAACAACACTATTTGATGTAAAATATAAACTATACACATAACATAATAAACCTAAATGGAAATCAGTTTAGGTCCGGCAGCAAAATGTTGAAAAGAAAAGGTAGTTAACTGTCAATAGTCCAGACAGCTGGTCATATACTGTGTCCATGGGTTTCAAAATGATGAAAAAAGTGACAATTGAAACCAAAACATTATATCTTTTGAATTGTGGAAACAGAAAGGTGAAGCCCAAGAATATGTACTTTTACGTGTTTATCTTTTAGTTTGGAAGACGTTATTGTCATTTCATTTAACATAGTTTAATTTGACAGTATTTGTAACACAACATATCTTGTTTGTTATGAAAGAAAAAAAATCTTATTGCACTTGATTAAACTACCTATTCAATTGGAAAGGAATGAAAATGACAGTGTCTACTCAAACCAAGATAAAAATGTTTAATTTAAGCTATTTTAATGTATTTATTTATTTAAGACTTGTCCAGCCTTACAAACATGGTACTCAATGGGATATTTAGAAACCAAATGTCATATTTACACTCACCTGTAGTATCTGAAACGCGGCAGCATGACTCCAGGCCCCTCCATCCTCATGTAGATTCCTTCCAGGTTAAAGGTGAATGGGTTTGTGAACTGCACCGTGGCCAACATCTCCTCGCTCACTCTGGCCACTCCAGACACCTGCTCACATCACAGGGAAGTATGTCTGTTTAAATGTATGTCAAATACATTTGTTTTATACTGTTTATTTTAGACTTATCCCAGACCTCGATAAAGAGTTTGGGGTTGTGCAGAGTCACCACTTTCATGGCGGTGACGATCTGCCCGGTCTCCTTCACTTTTCCGGTCACGATGAAGTTGAGGTTGGCCTGTTCCACCAGGTGCTTCATGTAGCTCCGAGCCTCAATGTCCACCAGCTCCTTCACACCTGGGCACAGAAGAAAACTATGTTATATACTACTGTACTCACAATTACTTATACCATAACTGTACTTAATACTACAATGCTACTTTTGTGTAGCAAATGTGCAAATTTCTCTCGTTTGTTGTAAATAGAAGACAATAAATTCATTCCTCTCCTATGGTATATTAATAATAATACTGTTTAAGTGTTATGTAAATAGGGCAAACCTTGTATATATTTAAACATGTTGCACTCACTCTTGTTGGGCCCTATGGTGACAGAGGGAGTCCTGAAGAGGAACTCTGAGCTGGTGACTCCGGTGTAGTAGACCACGCTGCCGCTCACGTATGCGTCCACCGTGCGGCGCTGTTGGCTGCGGTTCACAAACTCCACGCTGAGCTCCAGATCCTGTCCCACTGCCAGCTCCACAGAGGGCAGCACCAGGTCGACGTCAGCGGGAGGGGGGTTCGACTGCTCACGCTTACACCCAAACTCTTCCGCCTTCTCCAGCACTGTACGCTCCTCTGTGGTGCCTAGAGATTAGATATTTAAAACAATGATCTAACAAAAATATAGAGATGTGGGTAACACTTTATAATAACTACATTTATTCATGCCTTAATATAGCCTGCACAATCATCCTAACCTAACCCCTTAATTAAGGAGTTAAGGTGTCATTCTCAATCATTGTTAATAAACTATTTGTTCATTATGAATTAAGTCTTTATTCATGCTTTATTAAGGCTAATTAAGGTGTAGTTAGTTATTATAAAGTGGTACCAAAATTTGTACACAGGTTAATATTACTCATATTGTACGGATAATACATTTTTGTTGTTGTGTTTTAATTTAGTTTTGCTGTATATCCCTGGACACATGTTTGCACCAAATCAACACAGCACATTCCTTATTTATGATTTTTTCTCTTTTACACTGGCAATAAATCTTTTCGGATTCTGATTCAGTAAAAACAGATTATTATTAGATTATTAAAACTTATTAAAAGGCAGTACATTTGTTTTAATATTCCCTATCAGTGTCCTCAGATATTAAACAAGCTCACATCTAATATTGATTTCACTGATAACAACTGAAACAATAAAATGTGCTGTCAAAGTTGCTTCTTAACATTTTGTATTTTGGTTTTCTGGACAGTTATTATTATTATTAGAAGACAGAATAAGCACCTCACTTTAGTTTGCCAGATCCTACAACTACAACAAAATACCTATTGACAATAAACCTAAACAGCGTGTCTATGATATGGTGAGTCCTCAGTAGTGTACAACTTAAGAAGGAGGAGGAAGGGAGTATGAACTTGTTTTGATAGTGAGTCTAGTTAATTCCATTGGCTGAAGGTTTTTGGCCTAAATAGAAAAAAAGATGACTCATAATGGCAAAACATGGCACTACAGTTACATCAAATTTGATAGATTTGGCAGTAATTATACAGTTTGTACTACATTTATTTTTATGCAGAACTTTTGCAGTGATTCCAACCCAATGAATGGCAACTAGAGCTGTGTTTTGGTGGAAAATTAGCAAAAATGAATCACCAAAACCATCAAAACTGCCAGAGGACCTTAGGGGGTTGAGCCAATTCAACCAACCAAAACCAGCCACAAAACCAGTCATTTTCATAGTAAATTATGTGGTCCCAAAATATGTGTTTCTTAGTTTCAAAATATTTTTCTTTTACTTTTGAATACAAAGAATTAGTATGCCATTTCTGCAGTGTCCTCCAAGAAGACAAATTATGCTCTTTTCTGACATTTAACATTAAACTATTACATACAGAGATTATTTGTTTACATTTTGTTCATTGGTCACAATGTTGATCTAAAATTACTTAGTTAACAGAAAGAGGGCCAATGACTTCCTATTTAAAATGGAACTACCGGTAATAGGTTCAACCTCTTCATAGCTCTTCATAGTGCTTTTTTATTTACTTGTCTTTGTTTTTGAAAAGTGTGGTATTTTTAATCCTACAAGTATGACCCAAAGTCAGATACTTTGGAATAATTGCAAGTAAATTCAAGTCAGTGGGTGGAGATAAGGGAGTAGATGAAAGCAGAAATTTTTGGAGGACTCAATTCTAAAATGCAGGACAATACAGGATTATTCAAACATGCATGAATCAATCTAAATACAATTCTGAGTTAGCTAATAAATTGGCAATATAGTTAATCTGACATTTTTTTGCTTTCTTATAAGTTTCTGAAAGCTCGACATCACTTAGATATAATTGGCGCACCTTTTGTTGTTCTTGTAACTGTTTATGTGTTGTTAATGTAACTGCTTTTGTATGTGACACTTGGTTGCTATACCAACAAGTTGATGTGGAGGCTCTATTGGTCAGTTACAGGTTGGGTTTGGAGACTTGGCATTATAATAATTACCTTCTTCAAACTTGTATTGGTCTGTGATTTCTTTGCGGGTAAGCTCTCCAGGTGTTTTGGTGAAAATGCCTCGTCCCACGTGAGAATGGTTCACTTTCACTGGCTCCAGGGTCCCATCTTTACCGCGCATGTAGAAAACCACATCACTGTTCACCTACAAGATAAAAATTTAAGAAAATATATTTACAATTTATTGAGCTAAAAATTCTTGTATGTAGAAATTGAACAATAAGAACTCCACCTCAGCAAAGACGAAGGGGGCGTCGTAGGGGTAACACATCTGTCCGTGTTTGATGGCGTTGACAGAGGCAGGTCCACATCTGTACATGCCTGTAGATTGTATAAAAGACAAAAAAAAGAATAACATTTAAATATTAAAAACTATGTCTCAATAACACAGGAACAAAGGTTGAATTAATAATGAACAAATATTTAATTAAGAATGACTGATTAGAGTTAGGGTTGTTAGGATATTAATTACATAGTTGCTAAGTATGAGTATTTCTCAATAAACTATTTATTCAATATCAATTAAGTCTTCGTTCATGCTTAGTTACGCCTATCAAAAGTGTAGTTATTATTATATCTTTATTTAACCTTTACCAGACAAAACATTATGAGTAAATTCACTTATTAAATGTTACTGAAACGCTGTATAGTTTGGACATCTAGGAACTGGACTTTTTGATAAGGTACTGTCAGCATATCACACTGCAATAGCTTCTATTAGGTTACAGTTAGTGAATAGCATCTTGAACAGCGCCCAGCAACCTAACTGTTAGCAACACTACTTCCTGTCCAAGTTTATCTCTATGGGTTTTTTGCCGAGTTACGGTAAAATGAATACACATTTAAAGATAAGGCAGTGGACAGGACGCTGCGGGTGGATGTTACTGACAACATGTTAAAAACTACACAAATAAAATGAATACTTCAGAGAACACTTGTGTTTAGAAAGAGGGAGGTTTGTGTCTCAATGCTAACGCTAATGCTAATTTTGAGGCATAATAAATTTTAAAACAACACCACAAACTATTCTACATATAAAAATCATTGGGTTGTCTTTATTTTAATTAATTAGAATTTGAGGTTGTTTATTTTATGTTTTCCGATTTTAATAAAAGTGATGGTTAGCTTTGTCCTAAAATATCATACATCATGCATTGCTTTTAAAACTACTTACCATGTATTATCTTTAGAGCTCATTAAACATGTATTTGTAGGTAAAAATGGGCAGAAAAGTGAAGTGTTTACCATCACTGGTCTCCTGTGGTGTAGCATCAACAACCTGCCAGCCTCCGAAACCTGCAGGAAGGTCCTTTCTGGCCATGTAGCACTCGTTCCAGCAATGGTAGTTCCTTTTGGTCAAAAGTGAACATTACTACACAAAGGGATTTATTAGGATTTAAAAGGAGTATATTTGATTAATTTAATAAGTGACAGTAGAGTTACCAGATTGAGTCCTTTGTTTGTCCGCGGTCGATTCTGCCGTTTTCATCCAGAATTATGTCAGTTTTCAGGTTTCCGTTGTTGTCGTGAGCAGAGAAGAAGTTGGTCACCACTCGAGCCGGGATCCCAAGACACCGCAGAACTGAAGCACATTTTCGACTTGATATCAGCACTCGTAAATGACAAGTTTGGTTTAGTTAAGAATTGTTTAAATGGTTTTGAGACTCTTCAAGTGAGATTACAAGTGAATGCGTTATTCATTCACTTCACGCTTGGTGATGTTATTTCAATAGCAACAGTTAGTTTTAGTCAACCAGAATATATATACATACATACATACATACATACATACATACATACAGACACACACACACATATATGTTAGCAAAAAATATGACAATGACAAAAACTACAACATTTTCGTTGACAAAATTAGCATTGGTGGGTGATCATTCAATGAGTCACAAAACCTTGTTTAAATCACTGCACACTAGGGCTGGGCCATATTGATCAATCTCAATTTTCGATTTAATTTTCTTCCATCTTATTGAAAACATAGACAGACGGACATCAGACATAAAGAGCAGGGTGTCAGGATCACTACAGTTTTTATTTCGTGTTAACAGGACCAATAATTCCAGACAAATCCACATTTAAAGTTTGGAATATGTTTGTACAATATATCAAACCTAAAACCATGCAGGCATTACCGCTATCGACAGATGTGCACATGCACTACCGCTACTGGCAGAAACACGTGCGATGTCATGCGGGCACACAACACCGCATACACAGAGGCAGAGGGAAGGAAACACTGGACTTTTAGTCAAATTGTGCATATTTAAGTAAAAACTTGTGAAACTCGAGGAGACATAACAAGACAAACTGTGGCCCTAACTCAGAGCTTTCATCTGACCAAGAGAGCGGTGACTCCTCTTCAGCACCACGCACTATTATTGCCACAGGATTGGCTGTTGACCTGTCGACTAAAATGACCTTGCCTTATCATCGAGATCGGCCAAAGTTAATATCGCAATCTATCGATCTTTTGCCTTTTCGATTTTTAGCACAGCCCTACTGCACACCAAGAGTAAGTGTCTCTCACAGGAGTTGAAGACTGCAGCATAGACCCAGCACTGGGCATAGCAGACCGAGCTCTGACTGCTGGCGTAGGTCAGCAGGATGTCCGTGCTCCCCGTCCAGGAGGTGGGGGCCACTCCGTAGGTGTAGTCCCCGCTCCAGTTCCCCACCAGCACCCCATCGTCATCACGGGAGTTCAGCTACAAAGGAAGAAGCATAACAAGGATAGGATATTGAGCACTGTAGAAAAGGATTATCTCACATGGTTTAAAATTACTTCAATTCAAAATTTATTTTAGTAGTTTTGACTAAGATCAGGTTGCTTATATGACTTATGAATAGAAAGAAAAAGAAAAAAATGTGGATTTACAATTTCACAGGCTAAAAGATCAAAGCAAACATGTTGTTTAAACTACTACTGGTTTAAACTACTAATGGCCATGCTAAAAATAACTTATTTTTGAATGCCTCAGTTAAATATATTTTGTGATGATGACTAGTTAGGTTAACCTGGTCTGCAGTGGCCAGTATCTATTAAAGTGGCTATTCTGACAAAATTGCTAACATCAACAAATAAAAACAGCACGCATGTTCACTATAAAAGATGGATTATAAAAGGTATGTTTCTAGTTGTTGTGTTTTTATTACAACCTGTCACTGTCAGTCAATACGAGACTGAGTCACTGAAACATATAACTAAAACTACAATCTATATTGAAGTGAGGTCTTTAATATTACAATCTAACATTTTGTACAAGTTAGAATTACTGTCCACTATAAATTACTGTGCATTTCGCTACACTTCCTGGATCTATGTTATTGATTTACTAAGATGCACTGCCAAACTGTACCTGACTACTTAAGAAACAGCCAATCACAAGCCACACTAAAAGAACTTAAATCATATTTTGTCAACATCAACATAATACTCAAATTTATCTTAAACCCTCATAGTAAACATTTTGAATTAAGACCTGTTTAAGTTAATGACTGGCTAAAATAAAGTACTACTACTCCTACAAAAAATTCTTCTTCTCCAAAACCAGATTTTTTTATATGGTATAAATTATATTTGCGTATATAAAAAATGCATAGAACCCATTCACTAACCATAGCGGAAGCCTGGCGCACAACTTTGACCACGTCTCCCCTGTTGGTGATGGGCATCTGAGAGCGGTCCAGGATGTACAGACAGGCGTCCAGGACCCCATAGTTAAACTAGAGACAGCAACACAGGAAATAAGTATTATAAGTTATACAAGTTACACTTAAGATTGTAGGGATGTCAGAGTATCCAAATGTGTGGTATTTTGGATTATAGGTCACAATAATTACTACATTAGTCTATAAATGATGGATGGGAAGGGCACTTTTTCTTTGCACTAGTGGGGAACTAGATGTAAGACTGTCGAGTCTTTAACAATACTGTACATTTTAAATAGTTGGGACAATCCAGCTTCAGGGCTATTATGTCAGTAGTATTTCAGTAGTATGAATTAGTATAAATATTACCGTTTATTGTCTATATTTTTTTCAGCAATATATCACTTGATGTGTTGTCGTGTTATGGAAGGACCCTCAATATTTTTTACAATAATACAAGGAGGCTGACAGTAGAAAGGCTACTTTTGTTGCTTTAGTTAAACACTAAATAGGATAGATAGAGTAGACAGAGTTTAGCAAATACCTGTCCAAAGTTCCAGGTCCTCTCTGCGATGTCGTCATAGGAACCATGGTAAATGATTCCCATCTCGTTCATCACACACTCCTGTCTCTCAGTCTCATCATTCAGAAACACCTCGTCATCTGGAGCAGAGAAAATGAGATATGAGTAAACAATAAAGTCCCACTGTATAATATTCCTGGAGGTGGACATGCCACCTGCTTCTCTTCATGCTGCAATGTTCCACAGTATGGCTTTAACTTTTCTAGCAAGCAGTTGGTACGCCCGCCTGCCGGTCAAGTTACAAGTAAGGCATGTGGAGAGGCAAGCCTCAAGTTTTTCATGGTATTTCTGAGCAAAAAAAAACTTGTAATGAAATAACAACTTTCTATTTTAGTATATTTATTGGCTGAAATGTTACATAGCAGGGCTTTCAAAACAGGCGTCAAATAAATAAATAATATGAATACCAACCTGCTGCCCATGGGTTGAACAGGATGTAGAGGTCGCGGCTCTTCTCTCTTTTGGTTCTGCGGATACCATAGGGCGTTACCACGGCAACATACATGTGGTATTTACCCACAATGCAGTTGGGGTCCGGGGTTATGCCCACGGTCAAGGTGTTTTCAAACGTATTAGTGATGCGACCTTTCCAAGATGTCTGCCGGTCTTTGGTCAAGAACACCGGCATGTATGTGCCTTTACTGTACTGAGGACTGGAGCCTGCAAAAAGGGTCAATGGGATATAAATGTAAAAAATTTTCGCACTATAAGGCGCACTTAAAATCCTTTAATTTTCTCAAAAATCAACAGTGCGCCTTATAATCTGGTGCGCCTTAATTCTGGTTGTGCTTATTGACCTCGAACCGATTTTAAGTGGTACACAGCGCTCAAAAACGTGTCAGTTGTGCTTATTGACTCGAAACGATTTTAAGTGGTACACAGCGCTCAAAAACGTGTCAAAATGTTTTAGTACGACTTTTGTAAGCTACGAAGCTGCACCGCTTGATGGACTGTCGGAGCATTACAGCTACCGTAGTCAAGAGCCTCGCGGAGTAAAGGCCGTGTCCCAATTCGCTAAACGCACACTTTGTCGGGTGCATGGAAGGGCACTTACGTATCTTCCGGCGCGACAAGGGCTGTCCCATTTCAATGCACCCGACAAATGTGCCCTGCGTTTCCAGCAGGGCGATCCGCCGTAACCGAAGCGTGCATCCATTCACACTTCACGCAATACACGTAAGTTAAATTGCGAGCTGCGTGGGAGCGTTGGATGACAGAAGGTGAACATACATTCACCAAGACTTCACCCATAGCGCTCAGTGCCACTCAAATGAAGCTCGCGATGCTAACGGTTACAGGAGTGAATTTGGAGCCAGGCAGAGCGGGTTAATATAAACATTTTAAGACCAAAATGACGAGGCTCACAGCAGCAGTTACAGAGGGAAAGCCGACAAGATCCTAACGTAAGTCAATGGGAGCCAGGGTCAGAAGGAGCCGGAAGAGCCTCCTGGCGCACTCCTTATTTGGAACGCGGCGGCTAGTGCGTTATCTATGTCCATTCATATATACTGTCTATGAATGCGCTTTATAATCCGGTGAGCCTTATGTATGAAAATAGACCCATTCATTGATATAGCGCCTTGTAATCCGGTGCGCCTTATGGTCCGAAAAATACGGTACATTACCCACAATTCCACTCAACAGCCACAACAACATTCAGTCAAGTGTTTACAGGTATATTCTTCATTTTGTTCATTTTCTGCAACTAACGATAGTTTAGTATAATTTCTATTGGACATTATGAGTTTTGAAATACATTTTTTAAATAAATAGAGGTTGACACACAACAGGGCAGAATGACCTTGAGAATGAGAGTATCAAACCATACAGTGTCTCTACTGACTGCAACCAAAATTTGATAACCAATCCATCGCTCCAAAATGTAATGAACTATTAATAAATGAAATGCTCTAAATAAAACGTGGATTTTTGTTTATCCGTTTCAACTAAGGCGATCCTTCATTTTTTTTTAGTTTATAAAAATCAAATAAAATTCCAGTTCTAGTCTCCATACTACAGTAAAATAATAATACTAAAAATATACATCTATTTTTCAAACAGCTCATCTAATTCTCACCAATGACAAACTCCACAGCAAACTTGTCCTCTGAGGGCTTGTATGGGCGATTAAAGGTGATCTTGATTTCAAACTCTTGTGCACGCCTCACAACCAGGGCATCCAGGTTAAAGAGGTGAGTTTTGTGACTGATCCTGTTTTTGCCTTCAGGAAGATGGTTCATGTCCACATTATGGATGTCCAAAAACTCTGGGGAAGGAAGAAAATGCATTTGAAGAACAAAAGTATATAAATCCATGCTATTTCAAATAAAAAGGTAAAATTAATCAAGTAAATTGTTTTGAATATAGAGAATAACTAATATTAACTCTCACAAAAAGGTGAAAACACATATTTTTTGTTTTGTTTGGTTTTAATGACCTCTAAAACTGATGAAACGTTAATTAGCCATAATATATTTCCATGTTGTTTTTGAAGATAAAGTTCCTGTTCCTGTTGTTACAATACTAAAATTTCAAACTCTACACTAAGGAAAAGAATTGATACTCAGTTCCAATTTTGATATCACAATCATAATAAAAAAGAATATATTTTTTGAGTGTAATATTTCAATGTATTTTTCCACACAAAATAATAGTAGTTTCTTTAATGAGTCTTGGTTCTGACATAGATCAAGACCAACTATTCAGGAAAGGTCCAATTTTGTCCTATTTATGTATTTGTTTCAGTATTTATATTTAAATCATTATCTAGGTGCAACTGACCTTATTCTGCCCCGCCCACTTTTGCCTCTAAATTAAAACCGCACTTTCTTTGTGGCGGCACTTCTGGTTAAGCGGGAATCCCATTCATCTCAATGGAGAATTTGAGAAAGATTTTGCTGCTAAAATATGATATAAAGTAGGCTGCTTTGTGTGAAATGTTCAGTGTGTGCATGTGCAGCAACAAGTCAACAGGGCATCGATTCTGGAGGCTTTAAAATGGCTTTGTAGTCCATATAGGACTTACCAGTATTTGCTGTCAATCTATTAAAAGAATAATTTGAATGTAACTGAAAAAGATTTTTTTTTAAGCAAAAATGACTTTATTACCGTTATATGATACTCAGGTAAATTTTGTGACTTTTTTCACTATAACCAATAGACATTGCTTTGGCTCACCGGTCAGGGGCGGGTACCCTCTAGGCCCGGGTGCCACAAAGTACTCGTACTCTGGGATGTCAGAAGTGTCCGAGTTTGAGTTGGCAGCCGGGGCAGCAGTGCGCCCCCTGTTGGTGATTCTGGGGCGTGGTCCGGGGGGAGGAGGGGGTGGGGCAGAGGATTGGATGGAAGCGGATGGGTCCGACATAGTGAAGGTAGATCAGAGTCGCTGAAAAAAAGAAAAGAAAATAGAAGACTCAGTAGCCACAATATCAGGTACACCTGCTGTAATTCTTAAAATGTAAATATCGCTAACATTCTGAAAGAGCCAGGACACACATACGAAACATTTTTATTATTGAATAGTTACTTAAAAGAGCTATACCCGATTGTTTTCATGTAATAAAGTCAAATGTTTTACCATAGTGCAGCTATATACAGCTCTTAGGGTCAAAAAACACGAGTTCTGTCTACATCTAATTATAAAGTGTTTTATCTTCCGTGAACCAAGTGAGCTGTTAGCATGCTAGTTGTTGTTAGCATTACCGTGATGGCAAACCCTTCACTTTGTTGTATTTATCTATTTGCTTCAAAAACACAAAACATGTCTAATCATCTGGTCTCCAGGCATTCTTATAGTTTAATCTGCATCTGGTTTCAATTTAAAGAACACCCCTGCTCTGCCAGTAAACAATAACCACAGCCCAACAAACATATTGCAATGTGGCTTTGAGAATCATGACTATACTTTGAAAAAATGTCTTGCATCTCAACTGGTTTGCATTTGTGCTGGTTTCTACTAGTAAAGAGTTATTTGGCTTTTCTAAAACATTGTAATGGAAAGTCTTGGTGATTTAAAGGGCCCATATGATGCAGTTTTCTGATCTATGTTATAATATTGTCAATCAAAAACATACTTGAAGTTGTGTTTTGTTTCATTCACACAAACCATGCATATTTGGGTTGAATTCTTCTCTCAAACAGAAAACACTCTGTTCCACCTTGTGATGTCATGTGGTAATACAGGAAGCGTTCTAATGTGTATTTAAAATCCATACACCTTCACTAGAATCATTTAGAGCCTTGGAATTTCCAATGTCTACTGAATAAAAGGTAAAAGGTACCTGTTCACTTGAAAACTACAGCTTCATGACATCACAAGGTGGAACAAAGCGTTTTGAGCTTTGAAGATGTAGACAGACTAATAATAAAAGGTTACTCAAACGTGAATGAATGAAACAAAATACAATCCAGGTAAGGTTACTCAAAGTGAATGAATGAAACAAAATACAATCCAGGTATGTATTTGATGAGGTAACGACATTCTAACATGGCTTAAAGCTCATAAGAGTCAATTTTGCATAATATAGGACCTTTAATGGTTAACAACTCTGCAGCTAATTCACCGTTGGTTTGTCCTAAAAGTCAACATTATATAAAATGCATGAGTAACATAATAAACGTATGTATGCTCTGTATGGAAAATCTGACTAAAGAAAGGTTGTGGTTGCCTCATGTGTAATATAAACATGTGACTTACACACAAGCTTCATTCAAGCAACATTGCTACTAATCTTGAACATGTATTTAAACTGACATGTTGACATTAACCACAACACAGGAGTTTTACATGAATAGTTGGTAAATAAGGTAATTATTTATCTTTTTCATATATATACTACAGTAAAAGAAGGTATTATGAGTGTGAATCTTTCAGTGACTACCTATAGTGTCTATTTGACTTCATTAAGTTGTCAGGTTTATTCAGGGAGGTGGTTTCTATAGGTTTACATTCAATACATTTATAATACATTAAGACAGCATACGAATAAGCATAAGAATAATTACTCTGAACATTAATTTCTGTAATTCTTGTACCAAATCTGTCTATGTACATGTATGAGATTAGCTATTGCTAGTACATTTAAGCTAATTAAATGTCCATTAAAGGTGTACTATGTAACTTTTCCATTTCCATGCTTGTGTCCATGGTGACGTTATAGCTTTTCCTGGAAGTATTGTTTAAAGTATTACTAGTATACCACTTATGTCATCAGACACAAACCTTTGCATAACAACATATATGCAGTGCCCATTCAAGACAAAATACTTCTTTTCAATTTCAAACTCAACTAAGACCTAAATTATATAGGAACAAACCAAACAACTGAATTCATATTTAGAAAAGTATGTGCTAAATGTAACATGTACAGTGTGAGTAAAACTATTGCATTGGCTTTTGTGGCTGACCAAAGCAAATTAACATATTTTGAGTGGAAATGTGTTGTGGGTTTGACAAACTCAGCTATAATCCTGTCAACAAAGCCCCCAGTGTCCTGCTCCGAGTGAGTCATTAAATCCACCAAAACTAAATTTACAGTTTAGAGTTTGACCACAGGGGGGCGACGCCAAGAGATTATGTAATTACGTGGTGGGTATATGCAGTATTATGTTTTGTGTGTGGCTCTGTGTCACCTGCCCAACTCAGAGTTACATAATGTAGGCGCCTGGGCACTGCTGTCTGTCAGTCCAGCACAGAGAAATAAAGAAGGCACTGTTTAAAGCTACACTATGTAACTTTTCATGCTTGCCTCAATAGAGTGATGTTATCGCTTGTTCCGCAGTATGGCATTAAATGTAATTATCTTGCATTCTATCTTACATCTCCACAGATCTGACCTGGAACTTGGCCTGGCAGCGTCACCTGCTTGTCTTCATGGAAATAGATACATTTAATGCCATGCTGTGGAACCTTACAGTCAAAAGCATAACATCTCCATGGAGACAAGAAGATGGAGGACCCTCCACCAGAAAAGTTACAAAGTGTACTTTAAGTATAGTCTGTTAAGTGGCTTAAACACTGTTAATATAATTACAGAAGATTTTGCAAAAATTCTTGTCTAGTTTTCCCTAGTTTGACAATTCTGGTAAAGTTTATCATTTTAATTTCTGGTTGGACATGAGCAGAAGTTGTGACATAAGCTCCTCTTATTCACACAATGGTTATTATTTTGACAAATAAAAATATATGACAACACCTTTATTTTGCTACATGAATATTTAACGCCATGTTGAATGTATAGGAAACTCGAGTAGCAGAAGGACACCTATGCAGATATGGAGAGATGCACACTTGAGTGTCTACCATGGTGCTTATAAAAAAATAAAATAAAATAAAAAAATCATTATAAAGGCTCTGTTTAGTCAAGGAATAAAACCCAGGACCATTTTGTTGTGAGGTGAGGTTGCTGGGAGGCAATGGATAATTGGATGATTATGGATAATTATTGAAAAGAAGAAAATATTGTACAAGGCAGAGAAAGTTATGCAGCTCCAGCAGATGTTCACACCCATATTTCAAATACCCAAATGCTGACATAGCGCATTTTTGGCACAGATTTCAAAAGTATGAATTTCATTAAGTGAGATTTGTGAACTTTTAATTACAATACTCAAAACAATATTTGACTAATTAAACAATCTTTGTCTTATGTTTCATTCATATGTAATTAGTTTCATTCAAACTGTTTCAAATCTATTGCATAATACAGGTTCTGACAAAATTCTTCCTGTTTACTGAAATATTTTCACACATTTCAATTAATCAATTGCATGACTTCTTTGATAGTAGTAGTAGTAGTAGTAGTAGTAGTGGTAGTAGTTTTAGTAATAGTAGCACAAATCCAAGTATAAGTTGTAGAAGTTCAAGTAGTAGCAGTAGTAGTAGTAGTTGTTGTAGTACACTAGCAGTAGTAGAAGTTATATTTTCAGTAGTACCGGTAGTAACAAAATACTAGTAGCATTAGTAGTAGTAGTTTTAGCAGCAGTAGTAGTAGTACCTGTTGTAATCTGTAGAGAAGCTTCTGTCCTCAGTGCTAGAGCCTGGTCTGCCGTGGTTTGGGACACTGCAGTTCTGCTTTTAAACCCAGGAGGAGGCATCGGGGGGCAGACGTGTGTACTTTAGTGTATTTTTGTGTTGTGTAGTTTTTGTGCGGCCGTTCCAACTTGGGAGCAGGATGTGGAATCTACCATCTCTGTACAAACCACAGAGGAGGATACAAAGATGAAGTGATGATAAATGAATGTGAAGTACTTTGAAATGCAGAGATCTACCAAACCAACTAACTGCAGCTATACAGGTATTCAATGAAAATGACCATTTTGTTTAAACATATAGTCATAAATACTGATGTTATGTGTTTTTAATCAGCAATACTGTAAATATTAATTTAAAAGGAATGTGATTATCCTGTCTTTTTGAACAAAATTTTAAAGTCCACTATGTACATTTTCAGGTTGAGGGACTGCCACCTGCTTGTCTCCATGGAGATGTTATTTATTAGCCTAGAACACTGCACAGTATTGCACTAGATTTATATATCTCCATGGAGATAAACAGGTGCCACCACCAGGCCAAGTTACAGGTCAGATCTGTGAAGGCAACCCCACCCACAGAAAGAAGACATATTTTTTCAAGGTATTTTTTGTAACAATAAAGACACCGGTAATTAAATAAATGCAAGATAGATACGTTTAATGCCATACAGAGGAACATTCTAGACAAGTAATAAACATAAATATAAACATCTCCCTTTCTTTAGCATTGACAGCACACTTAATCTACAATGAAAAGTGCTTGCTCTGTTTTTGGAAGACATTTCAGAAACAACAACAAATAATCCAACTGTAATAACTATTTATTTATAAAACAACAGTTGGTCTTTTATGGATAAAAGAACCTCTGATTTCACTGACAAGTTATAATGTTTACACTGAACAAAATAGACTAGTTCAAAGTTGTGGTCTTTCAAATACTTTCCTTTAATATTGCTTTGGTTTGGGAGATCTACCATTGTGCTTCTAACATTTCCAGGTACAGCTATCAAAGTATGCAATTTATTTCCTGTCCACCTCAGGTGACCTCTGGATCAAATGGTTTGTTGATAAAGTCATTGGATAATTTAGCACAACCACAAAATAAGTCAATACAAGTGCTATTTGTGCTTCCACAGTGAATTAGGATTTTCTATTTTTACAGTGTTAAAGTAGATTCTGTCCAGGTTAAACCAACAATTTATTTATTTTTTGCACTATTTTTGACTTTGGCATTTCTCAAATCTTAAACCAAGTTGCTTTAGCGGGAATATCAGACTAACCCTTTTCTATTTACTGGCAAAGTTCTTGGTCACATTATACATAAACCTTGTGTCAATTACTTTTTTAAAGCATTTTATGTTATTCAGTCCATATTTATTAAGTTTACTAAGTTTACATTACAGGCAAAACATTATAATACGGGGCATGTAAAATTACTTTACTTTTATTTTAGTTGTAACATGGCAAGATCAAGGGCCTAGCAACTAATCAGTCAGTCAATCAAAAGAAAGAGTCAGGACATCTAAATGGAGTCAAAAGAGATAAGAGAAAACTGGTTCTTCACTAAACGGGAGCATGACAATACATTTAAAAAAATATGAAAATAACCAATAATTTAACATTTAAAGGTGCACGATGTAACTTTTCTGATGGGGGAGTCTGCCACCTATTTGTCTCTTTGGAGATCTTAAGGTGTTGTGCCTAAAATGTTCCACAGCATGGCATTAAGCTGATCTATTTTGCATTTCCTCAATAGGTGTTTTCATTGCTCATAAATATCTTGAAAAACATTGAAAAACACTTAAGCGGGGTTCCCTCTCCACACATCTGACGTGTAATTTGTCCTGCTTGTCTCCATGAAGACGGACAAGTTGAATGCTATACTGAGTAACATTTCAGGCAAAGCAATAACATCCCTGTTGAGAAAAGTTACATAGTTCAAGATAGATATTGAAGGTAAGATACATATTATTATTCTGTATTGAGTGGATAGTTTTGTCTTCTTTTAGAGACAATATGCTTAAGTCAGTTGGACATAACACAGTGTACTAGAATAGCAAAACCTTGTCCAAGCCCATGTAGTATAGCTCAAGTACAAATCAATAAGAAATAGAAAGTTCATTCAACAAGTTTTCTCTGAGGGCCATTTGTCCAAAAACTAATTTACTCCAAGATTGTATTGCTGTTATTTCCCACTATGGCCAGTCCACTTCCATTCAATTGGTCTGGCAATATCTTTCCTTTATCACAATTTACTCTTTTAGTGACAGTGGACAAGGCCAAAGAGAAAAATGTGAGTCAGGAGAACAGGAGGGTAAAATGTTCTTTATAAACCAATCAATACCAATTAAATATAGTCACATACCAACATAATAATCACAAGTGTAGTGTTGACTTTGTGGAAAAAAAATCTTTACAATCTTCTATAAGTTGGTAACATTTGATGACCCTATATAGTAGACCATTGATTCTCAAACTTTTCATTTAAAGCTGAGAATTTTCAACAATTTCAACAATTCCAACAATCGTAAAATGTTAAAAGAGCCTAAATGATGACTAAATAAAGGAGGTTCTAAGCTAAGACTACTAAGACAATAGCCTACAAAAGCACAGTGATAAGCATGTTATTAAACTTATATAGCAACATAGAAACTTGAGCTTTATCAGAACTAGCATAAGGCCATGTGGTAATATTAAATAAACTACCAATATTTTATGCATTCAGTTGTTTTATGGTATAAAAATCAGTATAGCCTTTTCCCTTAGTTTTAATAGTATGAACACTGCCTATGTCTAACTTTTATACAAAAATAATTCTATAGATGGACTGCAAATACATGAGTACCACCTACCCCCAATCATAGCTAAAAACCTCTGATACTACTACACTGTATATATAGGCTCCATTTTTAATTTATTTTGGCCATCTAATTAATAAAATGTAATTGACATTGCTTTAAGGCAGCAACACATGACTGAATGAACATAATGAACACTGACAGAGGATATTAAAGACCATTTTTATTCATATTTTGTACACTGCAGAAAAGTGCTAGCGCTGCAGGGAGCCTAATAAGGAGTAATTCATTTGACATGTATAAAAAGCACATTAACAACTAGTCCATCACGGTAATAAGCAATGAACATTTAGACATACAGTTCTATGGAGTGAATGGGTCTGAATTAATACAGGCTATTCCATAAACAATGACTGCTTTTAGAAAAGTCAGAGGACAGCAGGCAGTTGGTTAGGTTTTTGGCAAAATTACTCAAAAAGTTCAAATTTGATGGCATTTTCAGTAAAGAAAATATATGTGGAGAAATGGACAGGTTGTACCATGTAACTGTTACCGCAGCGACAGCAATGACTAAGAACTAACAAAAAGTCCATTCAGAGCTATTTAAATGTGTCTTTAAAGTGGAACTAAACACTAAATTTACTTTTCTCTGCCACTACATGGTGTTTGAATAGCATTGTCTACTGTCATTATCTTATGTTAGTGCAAGCTAGGTAAATTTGTAGCGTTCTGGTCACAAACTGAGTGTGTGCTGCCTCCAGTGGCCACTGCAGTTTCTGGAAGTACCACCACAAAGAAAACACGGTTTACAAGCATTTAGAGGCAAAAGTAGGCGGGGCAGAAAAAGGTCAATACACCAATCACACATTAGAGTATGAGTATAAGGTATCAGGCTTTTACCTACAGTTTAGCTATTAAGTCCCACTTTAATATTTTTTATGGTTCATGACGAAAATAAGGCGTATACACTGTACTTGTCCCACAATTTGGAGTATTTAATTTGAGCATTTCGGCTTTTCATTTAATTTTTTTTTTTTCTGTTAGTTGGGTGCTGCTTTTTGTAACATTAAAGAAGGACAACATTGTGGAAGGATGGTTTGATTCCTAAATGTATTGGTTACACCCAGCAAATAATGGCATATTATGAAGAAAATGATGATTAATAGATGTTTTTGAGACAATTTTTGACAGATTTTTATATGGATAGTTCAAGAACAAAAACATATCTTGAAAAATTGAATAGTTACCATCTTCTAAAGATATTAGCAATGACAATAATGTACAGTGGATTTTATCAAGATGGGAGGGGTTATATTTTGATAGCAGTAAAACAGATTTGGCTTTTGGAAATATTACTATACTAAGATTAAACTGCAATCCAAGACTTTTTCTGTTTTTGCAAATGAACTCTTCATATATAAATACATGCATAAACTACAAAATGTACACCTTGTACTCAAATGAAACAGGTTGGTGACAGGAAGTGGAAATAGTCACACCCCACCACAGTTTCAGTGTCGTAGCATGTTATGTAAGTCTACAGATTACCACTGACATCAAATTGTGTTGCATTTAAGGGCCCAGGGATCCAGTGTATGATCCTCTAATGCCACTGAATTGAATCGATAATTTAAGTTAAGTTTGTTAGTATGTAGTATGTAGTAGTACAAATACCATGCCTATCAATTGCATATATAACCTTGGGGATACAGTTCATATATATGTAATAGTTATAACATAACCACTATTTTATTTTGTTGCATTGTACTTGCATAAGTGTAATGACAATAAAGTTGAATCTAATCTAATCTAATTTGCCTGATCATGTTTTTCAAGCCCTCTCTGTGGCGGACCCTTACACTTCCTGTCAAGTGAAATGAGGAAAACCACAGTTAATCATGTGACTAAAACGTCTCTAGTTTTCACACAGCTTTTGAATTTGAAACAGTTTGCATCTGACACTACTCTAGTGTAGAAATACTTACTTTACAAAGAGAAACGAGAAGTAGAAAGAGGAAGCTAAAAAAGGAGGAAGAGTGGACGGAGGTGATGGAGGCAGATAGCAGCAGCTTAGGCCACGGCACGGACACAAATGAAGGTAAGTTTGTTCAGTTTAAACTTGCTTATGACAGTGAATGCCCTATTTAAAATTTCTTACAGTTTTGAATATGTTTTTTTGTGTTTTGCAAAAAATGTCAAAGTTGAGGTGTATTCATTCTTGGTAAGGTATTGCTCTACCTCAGCCATATATAGCCATATTACATTTGAATAACCTGCCTAATTCTGAATGTTTTTATTATTTTACCATTTGAGTGTTTATGTGGTGAACCAACCCAGGCTATTGCTTTCAAATAATTTAGTTGTTGTTAACATTACTATTCAAGTATTCATTAGTCAGATATTATATAACTATAACATAACTATTTTTTACAGTAGTTGTGATATGTAAACTAACCCTCCAGCTAAGGTACTCCTGACCGAGCAAGCTACCTCAAGATCTGGGGATGGATCCACTGCTCCTGTTAAGTTGCCACAGTGACTGTATTGAATGGGTCAAATGCAGAGGACAAATTTCCCTACCCATTGCCTAACCGTAGAAATAATTCATACCATACATATATTTCATAGATATTTCTTTTTTTTTTTTAAATGAAAGCAAAAGTTGTTAACTCCACAGTGCCATGTGCTCACCAATTTAATTTAATTTGCCAAAAAAAAAAAAAAAACAATCAACAGAAGTACCAGCCTTGGTTTTCCAATCTTTTAAAAATAATTTAATGTTTAATTAACCAGTGAAGTTGGTTATTAAGCACTACATCTGTGCTGTTTTACCCTCAAATGGCATTGGACATGTCATTTATTTAACAACAAAGATTATAATAAATTTGTGGCCTTTTAAAAGTGAAGAGTTTACAGATAAACAAGTTATTAGGTAAAATGTCCTTGTATGTTTTGCTCACTTTTATTCAAAACTTCAAACCTGTATGTAGCCAAAACTTCACAGCCATCCACAATTTCAGCACCACAGAAATACAGGATTGGGATCACAGTTTATTGACTGCACATCAGTGCATTCCTGTCATTGTGTTGAAGTTTCAGTTTCTCAGTGTATGTATTCTTCCCATATTAGGTTCATTTAAAAAAGCCTTTCATCATTAGTAATAGTTGATGGATTTTAAACCTTGATTTTGAGGAGAGGTGATGTTTTGTCTAACGATACATTTGAATATATGTAGTATATTGACTATAATAAAAAAGCTGTCAAAAAGCTGCAAAAAAAAGCTTGCAGTGTAATCTTTCAAAAAACGGTCTATAATGATTTTGCACTAACTTTATAGAACATTCACCACTTCTCAACATTTTAGCAATATCTGGAATATCTGGACTGCTTGTTGTAGCTGGGTTACAAAAAAATAAAAAATAAAATACAAATTATGATTATTTTTTTATCCATATGACCCCCACAACGAATTGAAGAAGAATCATACTTATACATGTATAATGAAAAATTAGCACTGTTGTCATAGTTGAAAAATATTAAAAATGATATATTTTGAATGTTTAAATTAAGTCCTCAAAACTGTGCTTATAAACAGTAAACTGAAACCCATGAGTTCCAAAGTTAGTTATTACAGGCCTTGCTACTTTTCCATTATAGGCTTAATGGGATTATAGTTTTACAATAATCTATACACTGTTGAAACTTTAACATGTATTATCAAGTATACTATTTAATAGAAGTGGTAATAATTGGTCATTTCTGTTTTGTCTTTCTCAGCTTACCCAGTCCACTGCACTGAGGAACTCCTTCTACCTTTCTTCACAGACTGTAGTTTACAATCCATCATGACCACCCCTGCATCTCCTTCGCCCTGTCCCGCAATGAATCACAGCCCTCCTTCTATATCCGATCTCCGGCTGGTCCTATTGGGTAGAAAAGGCGTTGGAAAAAGTATGGCCGGGAACACCATTTTGGGAGCGGGATTTGAATTTGGAAAACCAACTGAAGAATGTATCAAAAGACGTGCGGATGTGAACGGGATTAAAGTAACAGTGGTTGACACACCAGGATGGGAATGGTACTACCCACTCAACAGCACCCCAAATTGGGTTAAACGCGAGACTTTACGAAGCGTTACCCTATGCCCCCCCGGACCTCACGCCATTCTGCTTGTGGTTAGATCCTGTGCTTCTGTCAATGAAGATTACATTAAAGAAATAGGGGAACATCTTTTGCCACTTGGAAGAAACATTTGGGAGTACACAATAGTACTATTTACAAGAGGAGATGAATTAGGATTGGTGTCAATGGAACAACGCATTCAAACTAGTCCTGGACTGCAAAAGCTACTTCAAAAATGTAAAAATAGATATCACGTGATGGAGAATAGGACCAAAGAAGGGACACAGGTTAAAGAATTAATCAGGAAGTTGAAAGAAATGGTGGAGGAGAAAGAAGAGAGGTGCAAACATTTGGGGATGGATGCTGCGGTGCTATCAGTGCTGGAGGTGGACGGGACGAGGAGAGCGAGAGAGAGAAGGAAGAGACAGAGGCAGATGGAGGTCCAGGCACAAAGAGGGACCATCAAGACTGCTCTGATCAGTGAGTTATTTAACAGACTATATACATGTGAAGCACTACTGTTTAAGACACAGCAGTACTTTTAGACCACACACTTTATAGTAATAAGACCTGATCAGTACAGTACCTACCTTGTCAATTTCAGAAAAGTTGTAATTAGGCAACACGAATGATGTCTCAAAATTGCATTGTCCTTGTTGGTTAGATTAATTATACCAAATTATTTTTATCCTACTCATATTTAGTTACTTATTTAATTGAGCCTAAGGTTGACACGTCGCTTTATGAATTAATACATAGTTATTAAATTGTAAAGTAGCTGTTTACTTTTTATTGGTTCTACACATTTGGGGTGATATAAGTGAATACATATTTTTGTCATTTATTTGCAGTGGCAGAACTTAACAAAGTAAAAATAGTAAAGTACTGTACTTAAGTACAAATTTTAGTTATCTGTATTTTACATTTTTTACATTTAAAGTGGATACCTTTTACTTTTACTTCACTACATTCGAGAGCAGGTATCTGTACTTTCTACTACACCACATTTTTAACCAGGACTGAAAAGTAATTTTTTTTTTCATTACTGTTTGAGACCTGCTGAAAAGAGCACAAAAAAGCCTTATAAGATCTCAAAATCTGCATGAAGGTAGAGGTAGATTTTTTCATGTGATACTTTTACTCGAGTGTTTTTTTTTGCTCCAGTATCTGTACTTTTACTTAAGTAACAGAACTGAGTACTTCTTTCTCCACTGCTTATTTGTTGTTTTGAATTGTTTGTGTATAGAATATTGAAATGTAGTAGTTTATTGTTTTATATATTCATTTAACAAAATAAATGATGATATGCAAAAATATATAGGCTAGTTTTATGTGTAAAATACCAATCAATAGGTTTCAGAATGACGAAAAAATTAGTTGTTGCCATGGTCAACAAGAATTTTAAACAAAATATTATACCTTTTAAATGGGAAAAAGTCCTCAAAAAGTTGCATATAACTAGAAGCCGAAAACCCATGAATAAAAGAGCAGAGAATTATGTGCAATAACAAAATGATGAATGAATAACTTTTCTTTATCTTTTGTTCATAGGTGACAATCTGCAGTGCTCCGAGTCCGATGCCCACCACTCCTTCTCCAAAGCCCCTCGCCGTCTTCCGGAAATCCGCCTTGTTCTTTTGGGAGAGCGAGAGACCGGAAAGAGCAGCGCTGGGAACGCCATCTTGGATCATTCCGACCTATTCCAAGCTGGAACAGTTACAGAGGAGTGCGTTCGTCGGCAGGCCAACGTCTCCCAGCGGCACGTGACTGTAGTGGACACACCTGGATGGGAGGGAGGCGCCATGGGAACCACACCTGAACGAGTCAAAAGAGAGATTGTTACAAGTGTTGGTCTATGTCCGCCGGGTCCTCATGCATTTTTGTTAGCTTTACGAATCGATACAGCGGTTAGAGAAAGCCATATTTGCAATCATTTGGAGCTGTTAGGAGAGGACACTTGGAGATATACAATTTTACTATTTACTCATTGTGACCAACTACGGGAGGGGGTTAGTATTGAAAAACATATTCAAAAGGGGGGTAAAGAGTTGCAGATGCTATTGGAAAAATGTAAAGGCAGATACCACGCGATAAGCTATGCAAATGGGTTACAAAATGCGACGCAAGTGACAGAATTGCTGGAAAAAGTTGAAAAACTGGCAACGACAAATAGATGCGAGGCGTTTTCAGGGTTGGTTCGGGAAGTGAAGACGCTAAGCAGGCAAAAAAATGAGAAATACAACCAACGTTTGAAGGAACTGCAGGAGAAGATGTCGCGGCAAGAGGCGGAGCTTAAAAAACTGAGGGATAGAGAGATGAAAAGTTTGAGGTGGTTTTTTGAACGCAAGAAAAAGTCAAAATCATCCGGGAATTTGAAAAAAGAAGAGGAGGATGAGGAAAAGAGGAGTATTGACCAGAATATTGAAGAGTTGGAAGAAAGGATGAGATTGATGATAGAAGAGAAAGAAAGAGAAATAATAGATTTGAATCTTGAGCATGAGAGGATACTGGCCGAGCTGCACAAAACTAAACGGGAGTCTGAGGAGGCAGGTCTTAAAATTGAAATTAAAGAAAGAGAGACCGAAGAACTGATTGAACGAATCGACGAACAGCAATCAAAAATACTTGAACTTGAACGCATCGCAGTCGGACATGAACAAGAGAACAGACAATACAAGGAGGCATTCAAGGAGTGTGAAAACGTAGTACAAAAATTACAACAAAATGTTAAAATGGCGATGGGTGAATGCTCAGAGTGGAAGGAGAAAGCGGGAAAGTTAAACAAAGATTTAGAACAAGCTAAAAAATCCTATGAAGATGATATTGAGAAAATAAAACAAGAAAAAGAAATTGCACTAAAAGATTTTGAGGTTAAAATGTCAAAAATTGAAATTTTGTTACACGAAAAGGAAAAAGAGGTTGAACAAAACAGAAAGTTGATGAATGATGAAAAGCAGAAAGCGTTGGAGTGTATTGAATATAATAAACATGACATGTTAAAGAAAATGGATGAGATGGCTCGCCAACATAAGAAACAGTTAGAGGAAGTTAAGCTAGCTTTGAACACTGAGACGCGAGACAAACTTAGCGAAATGGACAATAAGCTAGAGATGCTGAGGATACAGCATTTTGAAGAAACTGAACACATTTTAAAGCAACATCAAAGTGAGTTGAATGAAAAAATGTCAGAAAACAAAAACTTAAAAGACCAGCTAACAAAAGAAGCTAAAGCTAACATGGAAATCAAGCAGAAAGAATTAGCCGCAATAGAACAACAATACATAGAATTAATGAAAGACAAGTCCAAAAAGTTTGAAATTGAAAAGCAAACAATTGTGGAAAATCAAAAACAAGAAATATATAAGAAAGATGAAGAAATGACAAAACTAAGTGAGCAAATTCAAGATAATTTAAAGAGACAAAAAACTGAAATTGAAAAAATTACGGAGGAATTTTTAAAAATGTCAGAAGAAAAAGAAAAAGAGATAGAAACACTGCATGTAAAGCATGAAGAAGAGTTGAACGCAAAAATGTCAAAATTTGAAGAATACAAAGAACAACATATTATGGAGAGAGACAAAGAGATTCAAGACCTCAAATGCAAATATATCGACGAGATTAATGAGAAAAATAAAGAAATTGAGAACATTTTGAAAGAAAAAGGAGAAGAAATTGAGAAACTTGGAACTGAAATTGAAGAATTGAAGCAAAAGCAAATGGGGGAGCTGGATAGTATGGCAGGTTTGCAGGTAAAACTACGAGAGAGAGAACAAGAGATATTTAAGTTGACAGAGAGTTTAAAGGAAGGAGAGAAGAAACTAAAAGAATTTGAAAACACAAAAGACCAGGAATGGAGACAGATCGAGCAAAAAATCGTTGAGAAAGAACAAATAATACAAATGCTCAATGAGAAATTAAAAGAAATTGAAGAAATGTTGCAAAAAAAAGATGATGAAAGAGGACAGATTTTGCTGTCCCAGAAAAAAGAGGCAGAGATCCAGCTGGAATTTCGAAATAAAGAGATAAATGAGATACAACAAAAACTTTTGAACGAAACTAAGAAAAATGTTGAAAATGAAAAATTTGTCGAAAAACTGACGAATGAAATTGCACGAATTCAAAATGAACTTATATTAAAAGAGGAGGAGCACAGAGAAGTCGTGAAGATGCAAGAGAGTTATGTCCAAGAAATTTCTAAGTTGAAAAACTGTGTCAAAGATTATGGAGAGGTTGAGGAGGGTTACAGAAGCAAAGAAAGAGAAATGGTGGAGAAACTGGCTGAGAAAGATAAAGATTGTGATCAAATGCGACTTATAATTGAACAAACAAAAGCAGAACTAAATGAACTGACCCAAAAAATGGAGAGAGAGATGACAAACTTGATCCAGGAGTATGAAAAAAGTATAGAAAGAAGAAATCAAGAATTAGAGATTATTGTGAATGAGAAAGATGAAGTTATAAAATGTTTGAAACAAGAAAAGCAACAGAAAGTATTGGAAGTTATGGGAACTTTAGAAAATAGTCAAAAGAAAGCTGAGGAAATTGAAGGAAAAATGGCAGAGGAAATGCAAAAGCTTGAAATAAAATGTAAAATATTGAACAAAGACTGTGAAGAGAAAGATAAACAATTTAAAGTTAAAGAATCTGAATTTGACAAAATTTGTAAAAACTATAAACAAGACATTTTGGAGTTAGAGCAAATCAACAGCCAACTACAAAAGGAAAAAGAAGATATGAAAAAGGACTTTGAAAAGAAGGTTGCGGAGTTGGCAGAGAAACTAGAGAAAGATGATGAGGAAAAACAGCATTTGGAGCAGAAATTTAAAGAAATTGAAATTTGGAAAAAAGAAAAACAGAATGTTGACGAACAAGTGCTGAATTTTGAAATGAAGCAGGAAGAATTAGTCCAATGGGAAGTAGCTTTGGCGACAAAACAAAGCAAGCTTGATGAAAAAGATCGTGAGAGACAAAAATATATCGAACAAAAACAACATGAATTTGAAAAAATGTTAGCAATTCTTGAAGAAAAGCAAAAAGAGTTAAATTTTCATGGCCAAGATTTGCAAAAGAAAGTGAGAGGTTTGAAAGACCAGGGAAAAGAGCTGAAAGACAAAGAGTTTTGTTTAAAAAACCAAGAACAGGATCTGATCAATTGGACATCGCAGTTAAATGCACAAAATGAGCATGTTAGCTTTACGACGCAACAACTGAACGAAATGGGCCGAGAATTAGCATCGCTCAAGCAACAACTACAACATAAAGACCAAAAGTATAGGCTAATGTTTGAAAATTTAAATAAATGGGAAGTTAGTCTGCAAGAAAGAGAGACAGAGCTAAGCACAAGGCAAAATCAGTTAGATTATATGCATAAGGAAGAAGACGCTGAATTTATGAACCAGGATACAGGCAGAAAAGATAGGGTTCAGAAAACGACTGAATTAGCATCTCCAAAAGGCAATAACTGTCACTTTGAAACACTGCATGAGATAGCAGAACAAAATGAAAGCACAGGAACGCAAAATAAACAAGAAGTAGAAAGCGTAAAGGTTATCAGTGACCTAACAGGGCTTTCAAAATATCCTGAAAACTACAAAGAAACTAGCAATTTGACTATCTTGATGTTAAGGGAAAGTTGGTCAGCACGTTCACCATCTGGGGTTAGTATCCTGGCAGGAAAAGAAGAAGAAATGTCCCAAATAAATGGTCTAAACTTAAGGTATTGGAGCGGGGGGATAGCAGGAAGGCAAGTATCAATCATTGAACCACAAGGATTGAAATGGCAAGATTGTACAAATACTTCAAGCAAAAACATCCGAGAAGCAGTAACTTGGTGTGAATCCGAGCCTGATATTGTCATCTTAGTGTTGCCTGTTTTTCTAACCTGCACAGAAGCATACAGAAAAGCCATAGAATATAATGTTAACTTAGTTGCAAGTGACATATGGGAGCATACAATAGTGTTATTTACATGGGGGGAGACTTTAGGGGTAAACATAGAACAGCATATACAAAGAAATGGGGAACATAGAAAGCTAATTGAGAAATGTAAGGGCCGATATCATGTACTGACAAGCAAGAAAAACAACTCAAGCATTGAGAGATTGTTTGAGAAAATGAATGACGCTATAAACAAAAGAGACAATTTGGTAGTAACAGGCCAGACTTAAGATAATTCAGTTTTGCAAATATTTAAAGTCAGTGGTACTAAGTGCATACAATTACAAATTATTTTATCCAACCAGAATTTTGAAAAGCTACCATTTGTTTAAAAAAAACCCACTACTTTAACATCATTGACTAGGATCTTGCTAATTTGTGACTGCGAAAATCCAATAATTAATTTGACAATTTCAGATGAAGCAAGTCAAAATCACTAGCATCTTTGTTCCCAGACAAAATTATTGTTTTTGTAGACCGCTGCAGATTGGTTGGGCTTACACGCTCTATTCAATTGATTAGAGTGCACTAGCTTTCATTTTAAATACGAATTTCATGAGAGTGACAATACAAATGCATTGGTGTGGCAGTGTTAGATATTAAATGGTCTTTTGAGTTTTCTATGAACGTTTCCATGAAATGAAAAACGTCTTAAATTGCGCATGTCACCGTAGAAACATATTATTTACTTCAAAATATGTTTGGCTGCGTGGTTTCATTTTAATATGTAAAAAATGTGCCTTATGATGGAAATATCTATGAATAAAATTATGTAGCGTCAGCGCATGATTCATTTTCATACAGAGCAAATAAAACAGCAAATAAGCAACAACGTGCAATGATTTCACACGGTTAGACCACACAAGCGAGCGATGGACACGAACATAAGGGGTTACACGACGAAAAACAGGATCTATTCAAATCTAACTGAGACCAAATGTAGTCCAGGTAAAACTTAATCTGTAAGTTTGCTGGTCTTTTCATATTGAAACTGATATAATGAATTTACATCCACATATACATCATAGAGAAGAACGTTTTTGAACATAGTTTGTTTGTACTTATCATTATAAAACTTACTAACCACCTAAATAAACAAAAAAGTAAAATAAATATAGAGACATAACAATGTCAGCAGAAATTTGTCAAAAAATAAATACAGGTAAGTGATTATATTCACTACCTTATGCATTTGATCTGTTGCAAAGCCTAAAACATACATCTAAAATTTGTCCTGGTTTGATCATGGTTTTGTCCTATTTAGTCCTGATGTAGACTTGGTTTGGTACTGCTTTAGTCCTGGTTTAGTCCTGGTCTAGTTCCAGGTTTAGTGCCAGTTTTTATATGGGGTATGTACAAGTTTAAAGGCAGTCTGTTGCCACGTTCCACCACAGAGCAGTTCTTCCCCTGCCTCTCCACCAGATGGCTACCTTGCGCTAGCCACCAGATCACGCTGAGTGGCAATCAGTGTTGAAATAGTGTTGAGAGTAGTCCCTGACAGGGAGTTGATGGCAAAATAGTCTAGTCAAATATTCCTTTAATCATGTTTTACAATTTTCAGCGCAAATGGCTATACTTTTTAAAAAGAAAGGAGCACACATACAAAGCATGACTATCACGCCTGTGCTCCTTCTTGACTAGAGGCATTTCAGGAGAAGCAAAAACCGTCTCGCAATTATAACCCCATGGTGCCTCCCACATGCGGCGCGGACCCCTGCTTTGACAAGTAAATTATGACTCTTGATGAGAGGAGTACAGCTTTTTCTGAACGCAATTTTTTGACAGCCGGGAAAATGCGCGTTTGGATATATACAAGAAGTTTCTATCAACCCTTTTCGAGGCCAGATGCAACATCCAAAAACACTCATGTGCAATCATCGGGCTAATAATTATGGAGTGTGTGAGTGCTGGTCTCTATCTCCAACATGGCAGAAATGTTTTTTTAATCTGTCCATTCATTCAGTAGGGAAAAAAAAACGTTTTGCCTTTTGGAGCGATAGATGAGAGGGTGTAGCATGTCAAGATGGATCTAGCCGTCTTTGATCATCTCTGCGGGGTGGGCACTGTTTTTGAAAAGGCGCGAAGAAGACGGGAAAAAGTTGCCAAATTACGGTTGTTGATGCACACATAATTTTCATACATTTTAGGCGTAATGTTTTTAAGATACCTGACAAAACAGCCATAAAGTGTCATTTAAAATACTCCCTTTGCACTTTTAAGTCCATAGATTTATCCATCGCGTAGCTAATTTGGCGCAATTGATTATAAGCTGGGTTGATTACACACTGCAACAGCTATCCATTAGTGATTTTGCTTTCTTCGACAAATCCAACTTGGTTCATTATTTGCCCACAAGTTAATTCAACTTTCTTATCCTTAAATGCGATGCCTATATGATTTTGTTCATCTGAATAGACTTTATATGGATCATTATAAATAGGCAGTGGGAGGAAGATAGCAATTCTACTCACACAGGAGATGAAGGATATCTCATTATTGTTATGTGGAAAATTCAATTAATGTTGTTTTAAACTGGAAGTTGAAGCAGAACTTTTATGCACAAATTGATGTTTTAGTCCGGAAACTTTTACTTGTAAGTGTGTTAAAGCAATGTATAAAGAACAGGGTCATGAAAGACTTAAAGATTCCTATGTTCAAAGCAAATGTGTTTTCTATCAGTATAAATCGACTGGTTCTGTACTGCTTTTGTACTATGTGAATGCCAGGGTCAAGAATAATAATAAAGCATTTGAATCAGCCATAGAGTACAAGTTAGTTATAAATTACATTTTCACTTTGTATTGCAAATATAAAGAAATGTGGGCATCAAAACAGCATATTATCAGTCTTAATACAGACAAATGCAGAGGATTTTTTGATTTACAGATTATGAATTACTTTTATATTAATTTTCTGAACTGACCAAAGTAAATGCAGGACATGTAGATGTTTGTTCTTGCCTTTCAAGTTAAATTACTAGCTTTTCTTGCACAAAAAAGAAATATTTTAACCTTTGTGGACTTGATAAGCAACGTCAGGGACATTCAGGTATGCAGATAAGAAAATGCGAAGTGACTTTTGACCTTACATGCCAAATCATACTTTCTTTTTTGCAGTGAAGGCCATAATGCATCTATTCAGGAAGCCAAACGCAACCAGCGGATAGCAAAAGTTCATAGGTCAAAGCTTGCTAATCTCGATGAATGGTGATGATAAAGCCATCTCTGGGCACTCTCACATTGGTTTTAGCTAGCATTTGCGAGGATTAACGCTACGTGCTAACCCTAATTTATCTTTATTCGGAGCCTTTTAGCACTTTTGGACACATTTACATGCACTGCAGCAAGCGCTTACAGTCAATCACAAATGTTAGACACAAATTATGAAGCGACATTAAAAACACAAATTAATGGTTCATTGCTGATTTCTATTAAGGTACGTGCACTCTCATTTGAATAATGGTCTTTCTAGCAATGTTGTGTTTTTTTTTCCTTGCCTGTACTTGACCCGAGAAAGGAACAGACGTGATTCACCTCCATTAATATTCAAGTGGGCCGTAATACCCCGCGTTTATTTTGAGCTCTCTGTAATTAGCGCAGCAGTCTGATAAATCATGTTTTGATTGTGAAAAATGAGAGGTTTTGTTACAAAGGAAACATGTCAATGTAATACAGAGACAGATGTTTCAAGGCCTGAGTTTAAAAGAGGAACAATAATTTTATCTGCAGCTCATAAAAGGATCCAGATACTGCATTTTTTAGAATATCAAATAAGAGTAGGTTTTGATAAATGTATTTTAAGCAGAACTAGGTGCTTTGTCTATCAAGATAATAATAAAGATAAGATAAATTCAATTAAGTATTTTCCTTAAAAAGCTAGTCCCAAGCCTGGTTAAATTGAAAGTTACGTGAGGAAGGGCATCTAATGTAAAATCTTTACAAAATTGGTAACACTTCATAATAAACCATTCGTTCATTATGAATTAAGTCTTTCCATGGAAAACAGTTAAAACCATACTTAGCAACATTCTCTATGGAGAGATATATACGTTTTAGGCCATACTAAAATAGTATGAATATTACTGCCAAAGGAAAAACACCATGAAAACAAGAAGAAGGAAGCCGTCCTCCAGGTCAATTAAGAGTTAGATTTGTGGAGATGCAAGTCCTTTGACAGTGAAGAGACATGTCAGCCAAAGCCAAGTTTTTCAGTGCCATAAAAACAACCAAAAAACATGCTTTGGCTAAAAGTGACATCCTGTGACTTTAAGGCTCATTAAATGCAAGAGGTATTATAAAATGGTACTGCAAAATCAATATACAGTATAATATGGCACTAGCATCATTCACCACAATGAATTCATAAATGTCTTTTTACAACTTTCAGAGACAAGTATAAGCATTACTTCCTGGTTAACGGACAGTAAAACACTTGGATACAAACAGCACACAGCAGTCTCATAGCTGCTTTTACAAAAATCTACACAGGGGCAAAACTAATTTTGCTCAACTACAAATATCTACTATTGACAAATATCAGGTACAGCCACTTTAAATTTGTATTATTGACACATCAAACTTGAACAATTTTCTCCAATATGTGCTCACGTCTTCGCCTTTTCCGGGACATTTCCATGTGGATATTTTAGAAAAGTTGATGTTCATTTCCAGCAGTATCTCTCAGGAACATGTGAGAGAGAGATCTCTCGGGGAGCACAAGAGAGGCCAAGGATTGGACCTGTGCTCTACTCAGGTCTGGACTTGCCGCCAAAGGTCAGGCTTGGTCCCTCTGAGCGGTGGATTTATATTGGACCTGATGGAGCATGAGGTCAGAGAGGAGCACACCTGAACCTCCCACAGAGAACATTTACACAACCTTTTAGAGTCAGGCGAGCGACTGCCTATAGCTGCATACTGACCAATGGAGCAAGTGTGTCCCAGTACTTAGTAACAGGACACAAATGTCAGCTATGTTTTGCCATAAAGTTAAATTAACTAGTTAATCTCTTTGGTATTATTAACTGTGTGTTTTGAAGTCCTTTTACAACAGGTATAAAGAGAGAAATCAAGGTGTACTACATGGCCACAACTGCTGAAAAGTAAACCAATATTGCTAATTCAAGACTACATTTAAAGGTGCAGTATGCAACTTTTCTGGTGGGGGAGTTCTCCACCTGCTTGTCTCAATGGAAATGCATTTGCTTTTCCTGTTATGTTCCACAGCATAAACTGAAATATCATTACATTTATACTTTAACGTGGCCTGGTAGCACCATCTGCTTGGACAAGTTTAATGCCAAACTCCGGAATATTCCAGAAAAAGCAATAACGTCTTTATAGAAACAAGCAGGCGATGGAAACCTGCATCAGAAAAGTGACACAGTGAACCTTTTTTTTTTTTATTCATTGTCTAGGTGATGGTACAATACCTCTCAATTCTGGCTCAAACCCAGACCCTCTGATTGCAAAAAGAGACAAAATTGCCAATAAGTGTTTGATGTCTAAAAACATTTTTAACACTAAATATTTTGTGTTATGAGCCCAAATATCTATATAGCCACAAACATGATTTTGATGTCCTCCAAAATATGTAGTGCATAAAAAACATTGGACTGTGTAAATGACCACATTTGAATTCAAGTCATATTGTCTGACCTATTCTCACCATTGCTTTTGTCTGTAATCTATTTTTTGATGATGATATATGCTATAGCAGTTAGCTTGGTTCAACACTGCAGCAGCCCCGAATGAGTCAAAAGTACGAAATGTTCTGTCTTTTTCGGCAGAGAGTTAGAGTGATGTGCTATGAGATGCAAAGCAGGCTTCATCAAATAAATATGATTTTTATGTAATTTTGTCAGTTTTAGGTCCGTGTGGCATAAAGGGCTTTGAAAAGGCACACAAGAGGTGGGGGAGGCAATACATTTGGATGACGAATGCCCCTCCGGACTGCATCACTTCTGGTCGAGTGCGTCCAGTGGGCCGGAGCCAGGTCGTGGAATCTAGCTAATGAGAAACACCCCCCTGAGGCTGCGGCGAATCCGATTGGCTGAAACACTCTGAGCGGCCGTCGTGATTGGCCGATTGAGTAGAGGGTGGGCTCCTGTCAGGATAAATAGGCTATGTTCTTATCTGCCTTGTAAAAATGCAAAATGAGCATCCCTTAGAAGAATAAAATATATGTTCATCAAATGGGGATAATTAAAACTCAAAACCACAAAACTAACAAGAAAAAATATGCAATTTCAAAAATAAGTCAAATGACCACGCTAAAAGAATTTGGCTGAAAACTATGTAACTTTTAACTCTACAAGTCAAACTGCAGTGGAGGCCTATGCTGTTTTTAGAACTTTTAACCATGTTATAATTATCTCCCTTCTCATTTACCCTCTCATAGTTGTATTTAGAGTGATTCATGTGTGTTTGAGTAATCTTTATTCTCCATTATTCAAGACGTCATTGCTTTGATATACCACCGCCACAATACACGCCCACTTTCTTAATCTGTGATACACGTCCAATTCAGCAACATTGCATAATCATTTTGAGACAAAACAAAAAATCCACTGCTAGCTAGTAATACCATGCGGCACTTTGTTATGATGATGTTCACAGCGACGCACCATAATGGGGCAGACGGGAATCGGCTCCCATTGGGCATCGCAATTTTCCAACCCAGAAGTCAGCAGACTAGTCTTTTTAAGGTCACAAAAGTCATTTAGATCAATATTTAAAATGTCCATGATGCACGGGTGTCATAGATTATAACTATATAGCACACACAAGCACAATATGTCTTCTTTACATTTTATGGTTTAAAAACACGTTTTAGCCCATAACTTAATAAATTAGTTAGCCTGCATCAAAACCTTTTATTCATCTGCCTATCATCTTACCAAAACCAATGTCCACTGAACAGAAATACTGAATATAGAAAATGCATTAACAATTTTCAACTTAGTCTAGCAGCCAATGTTCTCGTCTGCCTACATGTTTTACACCATTTGACACAACGCATTTAACTCTGTGCACCCTGTTTGCAAACTGTATATGATCTTTTCATCTCCTTCTGGTTGAATGACTTATGAAGCCTCCACAGAGAACGCCACTCGGTTTTCCTTTCATTTCAAAAAAGCTATATTCAACTCAGCACAAACAAACTATGCTCCCTATATAGCGAGACTAGTGCAGAAAAATAAATAAATATATGCATACACGCATAGCAGCTTTTATTAATTCAGTACGAGACTTGAAGCGGAGACAATAAAGGCAACATGCAGTAAACGTGTGGTATAAATAAAATATTGTTTTCTTTTCCACCGTGCAAAAGGGATATCGCATTTGTTTTTTGGGGCACTTTGGTAAACGTACATAGTTCAATACATAACTGGACAACATGTAGACAAAAGTACATCATGAAACAAAATACAGTGTATGATAATGTTATGCTAGAGCTACATGTTTACTTTTAAAATCCATAGTATTTACAATTTTGGGGGAACTTTTCAAAATAATTGTTACCTGATCTAGTTTATGTTGTGCAAAATTAAGGTGTTTTTCTTGAGGCTAACCTACTATGTAAATTACAATTTTTTTTTTACTATTAATTTTAAAGCTGCATTATGTAACTTTTGTGGTGAGGGGGTTCACCACCTGCTTGTATTAACTTTATTTATCAATTTTTTACTTTATTACAGGTGTTTTTATTGTTCAAGACTACCTTAAAAAGCATACACTCGTACTGTGAGTGGGCTTGCCTCTCCACAGGTCTGACCTGTAACTTGACATAGTGGCATCATAATAATAAAACCATACTGTGAAACATTCAAGGCAAAGCAATAACATCTCTATGGAGACAAGCAAGTGGCAGACCCTCCACCAGAAAAAGTTACATAATGCATCTTTAACTAGATGTAACTGAAATCATAATCAATACATCTTAAAGCAGACCTATTATGCCAAATTGACCTTTTAGAGCTTTTAACCATGTTATAGTTGTTTCCCTTCAACATTTACTCACTCAAAGTTGTATTTGGAGTTATTCTTGCACGTTTGAGCAATCTTTAATTGCTTTTTTCAAGACGCCATATTGCCAATCAATCCCTGTTTTCACTGCCACCGACATACGCCCGCTGCTCTGTACTTACTTTGTTCTCAAATTGTATTTTCTTAATTGATGACACATGCAGGATTCGGCTGCGCTGCGTAGTCATTTTAGTACAAATGAAAAAATATCCACTGCTCGCTAGTGTGATATGCAACTATCCATCGGACGTGCCGACTCTTTGTTGTGATGATGTTTACAGCGACGTCAGCTCTCACTGGGCACCACAGTTTTCTGACATGGAAGTCAGTGGACTTGTTTTAGATGAATATTGCGATTTAAAATGTGCAAAGTGTAACATACTGATCCACGGGTGTCATAGATTATAACTATATAGCAGACACTTTAAATAAATAAGGGTTAATCACTTTGTACCATTTCACTTGGTACAAAGTGATTAACTCTGCATACTAACCAGCATAGCCTGTGTTTTGTGACATGAGTTTAGCCCTAAATTGAACCCTGATTTTGCCTGTTTGTCATGTTGTTTCTGTATCTGTGGCACAGTTGTTACTGCTGGGCGAGTTCAGATCGTGATGATTTTGCCACCTGCTCATCTCCATGGAGATGTAAATATTTAGCCTGTAATGTTCCACAGGATGGCATTAAACTTATTAATCTATTATTTATTTAATTTCAGGGTCAGAAAATACCTTGAAAAACATACAATCTTATTATAAGATGGCTTTCTTCTCCACAGATCTGAATTGTAACTTGGCCTGGTGGCATTAGCTGCTTGTGTTCAGGGACATAGGCAGGTTTAATACCATACTGTGGCACAGCAATAAAATCTCCATGGACACAAGCCGGTGGTGGACCCTCCACCAGAAAAGTTACATAGTGCACCTTTAACTAATGTATAGACCATAGACTGTATAAAGAAGTAGACTAAGGGAGTGTGATGTCAGCTCCAGTCAAATGAAGCTCATTGAAGCTAGCTGTTATAGGGGCAAATTTGGAGCAGAGTTCCATATTTGGAATTCTGACCGCGAGTATCATAGCAACCAATCTGGAGCCAGTAAGCACCCGCAACCTCGGGAGCGACCTCGGGGAAAGAAGGCGATTTATTTGTTCATTATTAATGTTCATATCTTGAATTAGGGACACAACAGCAAAATAATACCAGAATCATGTAGAGCAGGTTAATACGAACATTTTAAGACCAAAATGACGAGCATGACAGCTGTAGTTACGGAGATAGGGGTAACAGTTTTTCAGTAGAAAGTGAATTGGAGCCAAAGTCGATGGAGCCAGAAGCGCGCCTATGCTCATTTCCCATCTGAAACGCAGTGGCTAACAGGTTAGCTATGTCCATTTATCTATGGTATAGATGTAACAGAATCAATACATCTTAAATAAATAAATGTTTGGACTTTTTCATTTAATTTGGTACTAAATGATTAACCCTGCATACTAACCAGTATAGCCTGTGTTTTGTGACCTGAGTTCAGCCCTAAGTTGAACCCTAATTTTGCGTGTTTGTCACGTTGTTTCTATCTCCGTGGCTCAGTTGTTGCTGCTGGGCGAGTTCAGATGGAGGTCGGGTGAAGACGGGGCACAGCAGTGATCTGTTCAAACCAGTCTGTTCTGTTCTGTATTTTTGGGCATTTGGAGGCACGTGTCTCTGAGGCTGCTCCATGGAGCAAGACGAGGGACAGGGACACAACAGGAGGGGAGAGCCATTTGGTTGATTTATGTTGTTTACAAGCAGGCGACACGATCAAGGCTGTTACAATTATTTTAGTAGTCAACTAACCAACGATTATTATTTCGATTAGTTAAGTCAAACGATTATTTCTATTGTAGATTAAAATCTTTGAAATAGAATATTTACAAATAAAGTGGATTATTTATGAAAATAACTAACTGTTTATTCTTTTTGACATTTTGACTTAATAATCATGAGAACATTTTTTATCTGCATTTGACCGATCCTTTAACCAAGTGTCACTGGGGCCATACAGAGCTTGGTCAGAGTCAGGACCACCTTAGGTGGTGGACTTTACCTATGGTGTATGTTTTGGGTTGATGGAGGAAACCACAGTGCCTGGAGGAAGCCCACACAGACACAAGAAGAAACATGCAAACTCCACACAAAAAGGCCCAGGTAACCCTGGGGCCAAACCCAGAACCTTCTTGCTGTGAAGAGTGAATGCTAACCCACATACCCAATAACTAAGTTCGACATTGCAGTAATTCTGTTACTTTCAATATACTTAGATACTTAGTTTAATATACCTAGAAATAACTTAATCTGTTAGACTCAAATAAATTGTATAAATGACTAATTGTAAATAACTTAATTTACCAGTCAAACTAGGTCACGATAAAAATAGACACTGAATTTGGTGTTTTACGTGTAAAAAACCCTGTCAATCTCTGTTAAATGGAAAATCTTGTATCATTTTTGTGCAATATGAACTACTTGGGCAACTTGGACCCTTGTATGCCCTATCATGATTGTGCCAGTTGGATTTTAGAAATGGATCATACAGAGATGTTCCTGTAAATGCCTTTAAATTGGATACAAATTTACTTCATCCCCACATAGTTTATACACACAAGTCATTCAACATGTCTCAATGTGAAATGCTGCTGTGAAATCATACATTACTGTCTACTGGATGTGATTTCATAGTAATTTACTGTCATGTACTTGGTGAACTCTGTCCTTGTGTGAAAAGAAGACATAATGTAAACACACAAACTCAGGATCAAGGCTGCTGTCTGTCTCCTCACATACAACTATTTAACACCAGATCTGCACAGGACCAAAGCTTTATCCTTATCTTACATGCTCTCTCTTTTCTCCTCTCTCCTCCTCCTCTTCTTTCAACTCTTCTCTTACCCCCCTCTCTCCTCTACACCAGTGTTGAAAGACAACAAAAAAGACAACTTAAGTAAAAGTACAGTTACAAGTTACAAGTGCTGCTGCCAAAACTCTAATTAAGTAAAAATTGTGCAAGTCTAGGTATGTCATGATATCACATTTTAGTGTTATAATTATTGGGAGAAGAAACATCACAATTTAACATTTTTTCCTTATTAAACAAACAATGAAATCCTTAATATAATTTCATTTTCAGAGAGTAATATATTAACATTCTTCATGCCTGTGACTAGCGTTATGAAATCAAACTTTCTTAATAATAAAGTCATGTTAATGTGACTAACAGCCACAGTGCTGAAGCTCAGGACAAGCCCCAGGGATCAACGGGCTGCCTCCAGAGTTCTACACGAGGTTCTGGTCTTCATGTCAGCTCTGGATCTGGGTCAGGTCCCACGCAGCTGTACCAGAGTGGTCCCGGCCTGTTATCCAAGAAGGTCGACCTAACTGGAGGCCAGTCTTTCTGCTCCTTACGGACTATAAAATATTCTTCTCCAACAGAATGAAGGAGTGTTTGGACACAATAATCTCACGTACACAAACCTACTGCATACCTGGACTAACTATAATGGACAATCTTTTTCTCATCCGCGACATCACTGACACTGCAAAATGAAAGGACTTGGACGTAGGTTTCCTGTTGACCAGGACAAAGCATTTGATCAGACGGACCACAATTACCTGTTTCCCAGGATGTTCATTAGTGGGAGAAGGGCTCAGTCAGCAGGTGGCGGTGAGAAGGGGAATCAGGCAAGTCTGTCCTCTGTCTGGGATGCTCTATCTTCTGGCCATAGAGCCTCTGCTCCAGATGCTCAGGAGAGCATGCTGAGGGGGTCAGGCTGGAGCAGGCCTCATAGCTCCTCTGCCTGTCAGCCTCCCTTTATGAGCACGCCTCATCCACACAGGTGGAACTGGCTTAAGTCTGAGGGCTACCTCCTGTGGACTTGTCGGGAACTTCAGGTTTATACAGCTATGTGCTTAAGCCCTCGAGCTCTGTGCTGATGTGCTCCAGAGAGGAGTCATATGGGCATGTGGGGCAGGCCACTGTTTTTAACCCCATGGTCAGGAGCAGCCTGTTGGCCTGTGAGACAGGCATTCATGCCAGCAGGGCTCACAAAGCTGGAGGACTTAAGAACTGAGCGAGGTTGAGTCAGGAGACAAGGTGAGGTCTGAGCAGGTGCTGCAGAGGCTGCTGCAGGAGGTGTGTGCTTCAGAAAGGCACTGGGGCTCTATGAACAATCTCAACCTGTCCAGCTGGTGCCCTTCCCCTCATTGTCTGTGTGGGCCACTGGAGGACGACAATGGAGGCCTTCTATCATTTAACACCCTGTTCTCTCAGAGATGTCCACAGAGCCGAGCTGGCAGGTGCCCCAGAGTCCAGGTGGTCGAGCGTGTTGGCCCCAGGTTCTTCCCCACAAGGCTGCTGGATGTCCCTGTACCGCCCCCCCCATAGAGAAACACTGCGCACATCTCCAGTGGAGGGTGGAGCACGGGGGCGGGGCCACAAACAGACATGATCAGACAGCCACTGTGCCTTCTGCCATCAAGAGGATACACTAGAACTCTGGGCCTGGGAGTTCTTTGTGTTTGGGTCTAACTTCTCTGTGGCCAAGCAGAACTATTGTTTTAATAAACTTTCTCCTAAACAGAAAAAAAACCTAAGATCACCCAGAGGAACCACATGGCTGGCTCGGGATGCACAGACCCAGAGATCGTTTTAAAGAATCTGGTGGGGGCACAGCTCAAAGTGGAGTTTCTGTACAGTATGCTGGTGGGGCAGGTGGAGGACTTTGAGGCAGTGTGGACAGTGAGGAGGGCTCTGTATTCAGTGAGGGACGGGCAGTTAATACTACATCTGTAGAGAGGGGCTGGTACATGTGACAGACGTGTGATTGCATTTTATGGTTTTGCACATTTCTTTTTAAGTGACAAGTGACACATAATAAGTGTATTAAAAAGTCAAAGTCCTCCTTTTTTCCTCTTACTCTCTATCTCCCTTCTCATCCCTCCTCTTCCTCATTTTCTCTCTACCCTTGTCCCTCTTTTTCTCCTCCTACCCTCTCTCTTCTCTCTCCTCTCACTCGGTTGCTTCTCTCTTTTCCTCTCTCTCATTCTCCTTCCCTCTTTCTCTCTTCTCTCCCCTCTTGGCTCTGCTCATTTTCTCCTGTCCTGTCTCCCCCTCTCTCTCCTTCTTCCCTCCCTCTCTCCTCTTTTCTCTCGCCCACCATCTCTATCACAGTGCCCATCTGCATCACTTCGCCCACTACATTTACTCTCTGCTTCTGCCTAATAGTTTTGAGAGGCTCTCCCTTAAAATACAGTACATTTGGCCCAGTGTGGAAGCATCAGAATTTATGTAAGTACAGTTACCACAAAAAGAATATAATAGAAACAACTACAACTCTCCTATTACTACTACTGCTAAAATTACTTTACTGGTGTTACTACTACTATTACTACTACACTATTTCATTAAACCAACTACTCATTCAGTTACTACATTTTATACTTATTACTTACTTATTTTACCTTTATTGAACCAGGTTAAAACTCTTTGAGATTAATCATGTCTTTTACATGAGCGAGCAGGCCAACTAAGACAGTTACACAAAACTTCTATCTTACAAATCAAGTTAGTACTAGCAGAAAGTACTTCTGCTTGCACTAATACGGTACTACTTTTCATCATTGTACTGGTATTACCACTACTACTGCTAAACATAAATGGCGTGCTAAGTAAGACATACAACTACTTGTTTGGTCAGCAGCAATGTAAAAGCAATATATATATAATATGTAAGCATTTTTTTTCCAAATTTAAGTAGCTCAAAGGTTCTTTTCTGGTGGAGGGCCTGTCACTTGCTTGTCTCCTTTTAATTGTTATTGCTTTGCCTAAAATCTTGACATAGGCAGATGGTGTACCCTCTAAAAAGTTACATAGTATACCTTTAAGAAACATAGTCTTACAGTACATTACTTGAGTCACACTAAACCTCTCCGTCCCCTGCCTTGTTCTAATGAAATCATATAACACTGCAGCAGATGCAGTGATTGTGTGAATGCCCGGCAGCGCGGGGTCAAAAGTTCAAAAAGGGATGAGCGCTCTCTAGTGGAAAAGTCACACGCCCCATCTGTACAACGCACCCAATGCACTCTGCTCATTATTTAAGGTATAGGCCTATATACAGACTCACACATGCATGAAACAACCCTCGGGCCATGCTTATTCTGCCCCTCTGTTGTGATATACCATAGCTCTTATAGACGCGTCAAATCTAGTTCAACGGATCCTCAGACGACCCGCGTAAGCCATTATATAAGCTACAAAGGGTAAACATGGCTGCGTGGATATGACAAACCAGCAGGGAATTAGCGTGTGAGTTTAAACAGCAACGTATATAGCCTCTTGGGTAATCTGCAGCTGCCTAATAAGTCCATAATGACGTGTTTATGGGAAGAGATACAAAGCTTTAAAACACACAAATATCGGGCTCTGTAATTAATTGAACAATAATTATCATGGGAATCTATATGTTGAAAAACACAGCTTGAAGTGCCGTATGTTATGGTATGGCATTATAGTGTTACATGTGGTCAATTTGATAATGCAACTTCCTCAAACATGAGCTATTAAAAGGTCTCTGAGTTCAAGCTGTTGTTGCATGGTATCATTGCATACAGTATGGTGTCACTATTGCACTGATAGATATTTTACTAAGTGATTGAAATCTGTAATCCTAAAGCAGCCATATTTTTCTCTAATATAAAAATGTCTGCAACTATTAAAGAGCATTTTTGGCAGGCACAAGTCCCATATTAATTAAAGGGCCCATTACACTATTACACTATTTTCTGATCTATGTTATGATGTTGTTTCCTCCTCAAAAACATAGCCGGAGTTGTGTTTGTTTCATTCACACATATTTAACACAAAAAGCCTGCATATTTAGGTTGAGTTCTTCTCTCAAACAGGAGACACCTTGTCCACCTTGTGTGGCAATACAGAAAGTGCTCCCCTGTGTTTTTAAACTCCATACGGAGTTAAATCAGTTAACAGCTACAAACGATAAGCTTTTGTAGCTGTTAACTTGAAATCTACCCCTTCGGAGATAGACTAATAAAAAAGGGTTACTCAAACATGCGTGAATGAAACAAAACACAACTCCAGGTATGTTTTTATGAGGGAACATTTGAACTTTTTTTTTTTTAACATTCACCCTATACGAAACTGCATCTTCTTTTAAACGCTGTTGCTATGCTATTAAAACTCATACTTTTAGAGTACTTTTGACTGCATTTACTCACAGTGAAAATGTCTGGCACCTTCACACACCTTGAGCATGTTTTCTTCACCTTCTCCGCCAAGGTTTAAAGAAAA
>JACM01000935.1:0-20199 GCA_000787095.1 Periophthalmodon schlosseri
GGGACAGGGAATTTTATTCAATTAGAGATGTAATTGGATGAGAACCATACTGAAACAATTGCCTGTGACTATCCTAGACAGATATGGGACCAGAATATAGACTGTATTTTTACAGTTGGTAGCAACAAGGACACACCATCAACACACACCATCAACTCCTATGGCCAACAGTAAGTGGTGTCTGTATGCAGCATTAGTCCCATAAATCCCCATTATACACTGAAAACATGTCAGTGGATGAAGAGCTGCCTTTTACAAAGAGGAGATGACTTTGCGCTACAGTGACGACTTAATCACCACAGACTGATATAGAGTCAGTTTCACCAATGAGCAAAATTTAAAGCTTTAATCACTGTTGGCAACATGACACATGGACTAACAGCTGAAATAGAAGCAGGGACTTTTTTATTATGGCACTGAATCAAAAGGGAATTAACTGCTTTGCAAATACAACATATCTGTGATGAGCACTGGTTAAATTACGATTATAGGCACCATGGAACGAACATGGACCATTTTGGCTGCCATCTGGTTTAATTTTTTTTTATTTATTCAACAGTCATACAGAATGTGCGGCTGATGCGACTCATACATCGTGTATAGCTAGTGCTAATTCTCAGCTCCTGTTCCTGGTCGGGCTTTTTCTACACAAAACAGTTTAAAAGCACAGTCTTTAAACACATATTTACAACAGTGCAGTTTCATGTTTCAGACATTCCCACATTCACAATCTTTAACTGGTGTAAGGAAACATTCCAAAGTTCTTTTTGTTGTTTATTTTCTGAACAGAAGGGCTACTGTAGGCCATAACCCACACCAAAAATTGCCAAAAATACTACTATGCCAGTGGCAGTGATAACGGGGATTGATAGACAATATGGCGTCTTGAAAATAAGCCATTAAAGACTGCTCAAACGTTCACAAATCACTCCAAAAACAACTTCAGGTGGATAAATGTTGAGGGGAAAAAACTATAACATGGTTAAAAGTTCGAAAAAGCAGATTTTGCAAAATAGGTCTGCTTTAATTGTGTGCGAATAAAATTTGTCCCAACTGATTATTGAAGCAACTAGATCCACTAAATCCACATTCATAGACATAGATTTTTGTACACTTGAAATGGGTTTCGGTGGCATGCAACAGAGATGTTACAAGAAGATGGAGAGGCTGAGGTGGCAGATGGTCATGCTGCTTCCATGGAGATAATGAGGCAGATGATGCTCTCAGTATAGAACATGTTAAGTGGCATGTTGACAGAAGGGAGAGAGAGCATTGTTTTTGAATGAAATGTTAAAATAGTTTGTCAACATAAAGCTTTTCTCATTTACATACAGAAAATTCAAGTAAGAGTACTGTTACTAGTAAAATATCAAGTACTTATCAGAAAAGTACTCAGAGATTTACTACGTTTTCAAAAGGATACTTGAGTAAATGTGACAGATTACTACACTTCTACCTAAGAGGCTGCTTGGGATAAAATATTGGAGTTATTTCAATATATAGTAAGGCTCCGACTGGCTCCCAATATGCTTTTCATTCAAATAACACACAATCTCTGTCAAAATCTCCTCTTTTCATTTTCACCCCATAATATCATAATATATCTGGGCCCAGCTGCTATGGAACATATGAGAGAGTCTCTTTTTGGCTGCAAGATGTTAATTAAACCATAAATTGAAACTAGCCATGAGAAAGCCAACGATCCATATCTGAGATGGGTACAGGCGAACTGGCATATTCATTCATTTTGACTTTGAAGAACATTAGAACAACCACTGGCTCTTTAAAGGGGGTGTTACACTGGACGTTAAATTAATTCCACATTTCGAGCCATTACCCAGCTAACAGATGTGTGCGTATGGCAGTGGACAGGTCTAGTATTCAGCCTATTGATTTGCTTTCTATTGCAAGCAGCATGGAGAGCCCATAATGCATTGCACTATAACCTTGACTTTGCAAGGCGTTCGAATGGAGACGGGGGACAGTGGTTTTAAGTTTTCAAGGGTAGTGCTTTTTGATAAATATACTTGTGTTTCAAGTTGACCCTGATTTGGGCAACAGGTGACAGGCCGCAGCTCGCGTGAAATGTCAACGGTAAGAGCGAAGTATGAACGGATCAAAGAACGAGCTTTCTGAGATGCGAGAGCCATTTTAATAAACATGGACAAGTCGCACTGATGCAATGTGAAGAAAAACAATATTTCCCTTTGAAGATATACACAGAGAAAACAGGATGTACTGCGGTCTCTTTTAAAGTTTGGTGGAGCATGCCTTTGGTCAAGGGTGCGAAAAGAAAGGGTTTTCATTCTTAAAGGTCCTATATTACACAAAATTGACTGTGAGCTTTTAGCCATGTTAGAATGTTGTTACCTCCTCAAAAATATGCCTGAGTTGTGTTTTGTTTCATTCACATATATTTGAGTAACCATTTACTCTGTGTACATGTCAAAATGCTGTTTTGTTTATTCACATATATTTGAGTAACCATTTACTCTGTGTACATGTCAAAATGCTCTGTTCCACCTTCTGATGTCATTGATAGTGGTAGTTTTCAAGTTTACAGCTACCTTGAGAACAGAAATTTCAGGGCTGAAATTAACCAAATGATTCTAGCGAAGGTGTATGGAGTTTAAAAACACAGTGGAGCACTTCTTGTATTACCACATGACATCACATGGTGGAACAGAGTGTTTTCCATTTGAGAGTTGAACTTATCCTAAATATGCAGGATTTGTGTGTTAAACATGTGTGAATGAAACAAAACTCCTGGTATGTTTGCGATGAGGAAACAATATTATAACATTAATCAGAAAACAGCATAATATGGGCCCTTTAATAAATGTAAGTTAATAATGTTTGACTATTTAGTCTGTAATTATTATTCATGTTGTCACTACTTATTTGATCCTGTATGTACTGTGAATAGCAATATTGTCTGGCCATTTCACATGCCTGGCTAATTAAGATTTTATCTCTATGGAAAGTATCCATGTGTGTCCTGTCCTGTTTTTTCCACCATATAAACAGATTTATGTGAACAGGTTGTGTGGCTGTCTTTGGTTAAAGGGCCCATATTACACTATTTTCTGATCTATGTTATATGTTTCCTCATCAAAAACATACCTGGAGTTGTGTTTTGTTTCATTCAGACATACACTGCCTGGCCAAAAAAAAAAGTCGCCACCAAATAAAAAGGTCACACACTAATATTTCGTTGGACCACCTTTAGCTTTGATTACGGCAGACATTCGCTGTGGCATTGTTTCGATAAACTTCTGCAATGTCACAAGATTTATTTCCATCCAGTGTTGCATTAATTTTTCACCAAGATCTTACATTGATGATGGTAGAGTCTGACCGCTGCGCAAAGCCTTCTCCATCCAAAAGATTCTCAATGGGGTTAAGGTCTGGACTCTGTGGTGGCCAATCTATGTGTGAAAATGATGTCTCATGCTCCCTGAATCACTCTTTCACTATTTGAGCCCGATGAATCCTGGCATTGTCATCTTGGAACATGCCCGTGCCATCAGGGAAGAAAAAATCCATTGATGGAATAATCTGGTCATTCAGTATATTCAGGTGGTCAGCTGACCTCATTCTTTGAGCACATACTGTTGCTGAACCTATAATAATTATCCAGTAGGAGGCTCGTACCTATTTGCTTAGTTAAATCCAGGTGGCGACTTCTTTTTTGGCCAGGCAGTGTATTTAACACACAAAATATGTGAGGCTGAGTTCTTTTCTCAAACAGAAAACACCATGCGATGTCATGTGGCAATACAGGAAGTGCTCCAGGAAGTATTTTTAAACTCCATACACCTTCACTAGAATCATTTGGATCATTTTAGCCCTGGAATTGCCAATCTCTACTGAACTAAAGGTAAACGGTAGCTGTTAATTTGAAAACTGCCACGACATGGCAGAACAGAGCAACTTGAGCTTTGGGGATGTAGACAAAGTAATAATAAATTGTAACTAAAACATGTTAATGTTAACATGTTAATGAAACAAAACAGAACTCTAGGTATGTTTTGATGAGGTAACAACATTATAAAATGGCTTAAAGTTCACAAGAGTCAGTTTTGTGTAATGTAGGACCTTTAAACAGGGGACTGTTGGATGGACATTAGCTTTTAGATGTATTTGCATTTTCTTGTTTTTACTATGCATTGCCCCTTTAAAAGTAATTTGTTGTTGTTCGTCCATTAAAGTGCAACCCCTAAGTCCTTTAACTGACCCCAGGAAGAGTAGCTGATGCAGTACATTGCAGATGCTAATGGGGATCAAAATAAACAATAACTAAACAATAAACTATGCATTATTTGAACTTTCAAAACAATTCTGAACCTGGTCCCTACTTGATGAAGGAAGTAGTCATGCATGAGTTCAGTGAAGTGACTTTGCTATGTAGTGTGGTGGCAATTTGAGCTTTTAAATGGTCAACAAAGTCAATCAAAGGTCAAATGTGAACTTTAAAAAGAAGAAAGTGGGAGACAAGCATTTTAAATTCATGAGCGAAGGAATTTTGAGTTTTACAGCATATAATCAGGCTAAAATCTCAGTTCAATCATAGGACCTATAGGGAAGCTGTCTGTTCTTGTAACACCCTGCCATAGCTGCTGATATTTCAACAGTTATGTACACTGCTTCTTGCACATGTATTTAGCATCCTCCGTCTGTGCTCCTCTCCTTCTGCCTCCCTCCAGTCCTCCACTCCTTCACTCCTCCCTCCTCTACACCTCCAGTCCTTCACTCCTCCAGCAGATGCACGTCTCTCCACAGACAGTAGACATCCATCTTAGAGCGAGATAACCATGACTTCTCCTAATTATATCCTATTTTCCATGTTCCGCTGTACGGAGAGCAGCTCATTAGCCTTTAGCATGTGACGCTATCGGTGACAGATAACAAGCACCGAGCTCATATCCTGCCCCGGAAACACAAGGAGGGGCTAAACTGAGATAAACACTGCAGATACATTGTGGGAACATCTGATTAGAATGAAGAGCCCCCTGCTATGATGTCTCACTATTTGGCCCTATGTGTGTTTGGGACATTGGCACCATTTAAAATTCCATGGAGGTGTTACCACTTTGCCTTGAATGTTGCTGTGTATGGGGAACTTATCTATTTCCATGGAGACAAGCAGTTGATACCAAGAGGCCAAGTTACAGGTCAGATTTATGTGGAGGTGGCCCCACTCACTGTAAAAATGCATATTTACTGTGGAATATTCTAAGCAAAACAGGAACATCTCAATAGAAACAAGCAGCAGGTTTCAGTGGCATAAAAAGCTAGGTCTTATAATATGTGACTGTGAATCTCCCTGCCCTTTATTGATCCATAATGGTGTCATAGTTTGATTTTCTTACTTTCTGTTGTTAAATTAACAGTTTTGTGAGGCCACTGTTGGTGTGATTTTTGGCTATACGCATACAAATTGAATTGAAATGGAGCAATTGAGTGCCACCCGAAGAAGCTTGCCATCAATACCACAGTTTAATACCACTGAACCATTAAAACAGAATAGTCCAATTACAAAAATCCCTTTAACAAAAATCCTTTTAACATGGATAAAAGACATTAGCACCTTGCCTCAAGTGGACGACTTCAAGCATCTCAGGGTCTTGATCATGAGTGAGGGAAGGATGGAGCGTGAGATTGACAGGCGGATTGGTGCAGCATCTGCTGCACTGGACTGAAGGAGCTGAGTCAAAAGCTAAAGCTCTCAATTTACTGGTCAATCTACATTCCTATCCTCACTTATGGTCATGAGCTTTGGGTAATGACCGAAAGGACAAGATCGCGGATAGGCTGGCTGGCCGCTCTTTTAGAGATAGGATGAGGAGCTCAGTCACATGGGAGGAGCTCGGAGTAGAGCCACTGCTCCTCCACATCAAGAGGAGCCAGCTGATGTGGCTTTGGCATCTGCTCCGGATGCCTCCTGGACCCCTGGTGCTGTGTTCAGGAGGGACTATGTCTCTCGGCTGGCCTGAGAACGGTTTGGCGTCTCACCAGAGGAGCTGGAGGAAGTGTCTAGTGAGAGGGAAGGCTGGAAGTCCCTGCTTAAACTGCTACACCCGCAATCTGGCCCTGGATAACTGGAAGGAAATTGATGGATGGAGAGATCTTGTAAGTTTAATATAGTAACAGTGAGACCTTTACACACACTACATGAAATGAAATCTCTATGGACAACTGTGTAAGGTTAAGTCTGGCTTAAAGCTGTTTGAAGCATTCTTGACATTGAATGAACATAGACTAATACATGAGCAGAGCGACACAGTGGCAGGTAGTCCCCTAATAGTCTCAAATGGTTTAGTAATTACTTCATGTCTTCTGTTGGCCACACTTCACTGATTTTCTCTACATGGTAATCCAGTGTCCTGCTGAGGCTCAATGCAAACGCCTCCATTTAACAACCTTCTGAATGTGTCATAGAGTACGGCTATTAGGATCCGCTCAACATATAACACTGTATGCTGTTCTGGAATCAAGGATTTTTAAAAAATAATCACACTGGTGAAAAAAGCTAAAAAAAAAAAAAATATGTGTTTTAATTAATGAAAGACTGAAAAACAATCAGACAAAACATTCAGTAATTTTAAACACAGACAAGGCAATGGATGGAATCTTGTCTTTCAAAGGTCAGTGATGTGATGATGGGTGAATATCAGTTTGTCAAGCAAAACCTAGTGGTGTGAAGAAGGAAAGGCTGTGGAGGCAGGTGATTATGCTGCTGCGTATAAGAGTTGAAACAAACTGACATTGGTGAGAAAGGAAGACGGTCAGGTTTATTCCCAAAGCCCTAGTAGTACTTTTAATTACCATGTTAACATTTCCTATGATCTTGTACTGCTAATTATGCAATTGTTGGCTTACTTAAACTGCTACAGCTTTGAGATTTCCTTACAATATAAATAAAATGTATTATTATTATTATTATTATTATTATTATTATTATTATTATTATTATAAATACATTGTTTGTGGTTGAATTTGTACTTTAACTTTACATTCAACTATCTCTTTCCCAATATAAATGATAAAACTGCATTGTAATACAAATAGTAGTACTTCATAAATCAGTAGTGGATATAAATACAGAATCATGAAGTTCAGGTTAAATGCATATTCATAACGCCGCTGTAAGTCTTGAAAAAAAGCTCACTAGGCACATTATTTCCCTATACAATACAAGATGCATTTTAGATTTATTTTGTGTACAATGCTTTTGTTATCAGCAAAACATAACCACTATTTGCACCACTGCATTACTCATTCTATCCCTTCATCTTATCATCCACAATCAGATGAACTATGTAAACAAGTTGACATATTTTTCAGCTTTTCTATTATGAAAGACACTTGTTTATTGTATTTGCCGAAGATTGATGTGACGTTTGTAGCACCCCTGTGAACCAATCAATGCCCTTTGCCAATAATCTATGTGTGGGCCACCCTGGGGTGCTACACAGTGGTGGCTTATCTTCGGGGTGCTCATAAACAGTAAGTGATGGACCAATATCACTGCATACAAATGACTGAATGGTACAGAACGTGGCATTGACTATTGGGTTGAGTTTATATTATTCCCATTATAGTTTACATTTATAGCGCTAGAGATGGGCGCGATCTATTGTTTCAGAAATACCCCCATTTATCACTATACATCCTTATGAGAGCTTATCAATTACACATATTGACCTATGCGCTTGAATGCAACATGTAACAGGGCAGCTCCCTAGGGAGACGCAGACAATGGCACAGATTGAGGACCACATAGTAAAATTCAATACAATCCATCACCCAAGGTTTCATTTTTCTACGAACTGTATGTTTTATAACCTAATAAATGTTTTTTTTTTCTTGGATGGCTTTGCAAGTAGGAAAAATACTATTTATACGTGACCTCCAGCGGTTAGAGTGGCCCCGAGTGGGTACCGGGAAAGCATTTGAGAATAATTATTAAATGTATGGTTTTGTGTAGCAAGTCTATGCTAACAGGAAATAAAAGGTATGTTCAGGGTTGGATCTTGTTGCTGCTTTTAGGATTTTGAAGAGCAGAGACGAGAGCAGAGTGGGAGAAGAGGAGGGACACAGAAAGGCCTGATGGAGTGTGTTAGTGATGAAAGAAAAGAACAAGGCTGTTGTGGTCAATATTGCAATTAGGGTACAGCGAGATCCAGAACTCGTCTTTTAGATATTGCTTTTCTTCAAAACACTGTTGGGTCTCAAAATGGTTTCTGGAGAAAACAAATAAAGAGGAGTAAACACGAGCTTTGGGACGTGTCTGTATGTATAATTAATATCAAACAACTTCATAAATAATATTCAAATGTAAAATTTTGAGTGTTGAATTTTAATCATAATTGGATTGGATTTGAAGTGTACTTTAAAAGCTTTCTCTAAAGTAGGCCATCGTGCATTCACTTTGTGGTAAACTATTATTGTGGCCACTCCTGCCCGGGGGCTGTCTGATGGAAAAGTGAAAAGTGCCAATCTGTGCCATCGACCTTTCCGACCACCACCAATAACTTACTTAAAGGAATTGTATGAAGCCTGCACTCTTACAGTTTAAAAACAACTCAAGCCTCAAGTTTTCCTCTGTTTCAGTACATGGACAGCATTTAATGATTGGCTGCAGGTGCTGGGCTAAGGATTCAGATCAGAGAGAGTCCTTTTAGGTTTTAACCAACTCGAATTCAGCACTGGAACTGGCAATCCAACTGGCAATGCTTTCACCTTGAGAACCAAGACACCAAATGTTTTTGCAGTTAATAATAATTATATTATTATTATAATTGTTATCAGTAAACGCTATATTTGATTTGAACATGTCTCCCTCTTAAAATCTAAATCTTGCATACAGTTCCTTTTAAACACCATCTTCATACACAGGAAAAAGGTGAAACCAACACAAATCACCACATTTCTTTTAAGACAAACTCATTATAAAGAGCCACTGTCACAAATAACTCAATTCAGTCAGTTTTGCAGATTCAAACGTGATGCAAATAAAGTCAGTTATAGTCGTCCAAATGTCAAATACATGATGAGTTACGTATGAGTAGGAGCGTGAACAATACTTTTACTTTTCAACATTATTCATTTGCAGTGTATCATTGCAGTTGAATGACCAAACACTTTCTTAGGTTTAAAGGCAAGATACACCCAAGAGATAAAAACCTAATGATCACAGCTAAAACAGAGCATAGACCTATTAATAATAATGTGTATCTGTGTCCTATATTACACAAAATTGACTCATGTGAGCTTTAAGCCATGTTAAAACGTTATCACAATCAAAAACCTGGAGTTGTGTTTTGTTTCATTCACACATGTTTGAGTAATCCTGCATTATTGGGCTGTCTACATCTCCAATGCTCAAAATGCTCTTTTCCACCTTGTGATGCCATAAAGTAGTAGTTTTCATGTTAACAGCTCCTTTTACCTTTTGTTCAGTAGAGACTGGCTATTCCGGGGCTGAAATTAAATGATTCTAGTGAAGGTGTATGAAGTTTAAAAACACAATGGAGCACTTCCTTTATTACCACATGACATCACAAGGTGGAACAGAGTGTTTTCTGTTTTAGAGAAGAACACAGTCTAAATATGCAGGTTTTGTGTGTTAAACATGTGTGAGTGAAACAAAACACAACTCCGGGTATGTTTTTGATATAAAAAAAAACACAACTCCGGGTATGTTTTTGATGAGGAAACATTATAACATAGATCAGAAAATATCATAATATGGGCCCTTTAAATATGTACTTCAGCTTTACAACTGTCTCTTGATGTCTCTAGAATAACATGGTAGTCATTAAACCTTGATTTATAGCTCAATAACGATGATTTCTTAGGTCATATTTACCTTCACCACACCTCATCTGGTCTGCGTTTTGGTCTTGTGCATTGCCTGCGCTTACATTCAAGTCATTTATTTCAAGTGTAGCTTTGATCTAATGCAGAAGTTGCTCGTCTGTGTTGAGATGACATTCATTTGACAGCTCCCCCCCTTAATGCACACAGTATATGATGCATTATGCACACATGTTTGGACACACACCATTATACACCGGCTTAATGTAGGAGAGAAAGCCCCTGCATTCGACAGCATACGTTCTGCTACTACTACTACTATGTGATTTTCCCAGATATACGTCAAAGATACACAGCATGGCAGGGGGGAATTTGCATGTTGTAATAAGGTCTAGATATCACGGCTCTGTGGGATGAGAAGCAGGAACAGAGGTCTAGATGCAAACAGGGTGTCATGCCACTGTCTGTATTATTTATCCGTGCACTACTGTAGAGATTGTTTGATGCCCACCGAGATGGAGTATGACATCTTCGGCTGTGCAGACAGTCAGAGCAGAGCAGGTTAGCAGATGGGTTTATTTACTTCACAGCGCAGTCTCGCAGTGTTTGTGAAGCGCTACAGTGTAAATGCCACCGAGTCTGTTCAAGTCTGTGTTGGTTTTGAAAAGTCGTCTCCACAAAGATAACACTCACTGTGCAGTACCCTTTAGAATCCTTTGAGTGCAGACCTTTTGTATTCATATATTTTTCCTCTTTAAAAAACATATTGTACAAAATTACTTTTTGACTTGTCTTTTTTTTATATATAGGCAGCAGATTGCGTGATCTGTTGCATGTACTTACCAAATGAAAGGCAAATTCGACTCTACATCTGTGATTATATTACTTTGCAAAGTCTTGGTTCCAAAGGCTTTATTTTATGTAGTCAATTTTCTTATGAGCTCACACTTGTAAATACACCACAATCACATCACAATGAGGACTAAACCTGCAGCTAAACCTGGACAAGAACAGGACCAAAGACCAGTTTACATCCAGACTAAACTGGGCTCAAACCAGGACAAGGACATAAAATAGTGTAGCCAAACCTCCTCGTCAAAGCCTGATGCTGTCAAATCTCAGAAGCTAAGCAGGGCTGGGCCTGGTTAGTACTTGGCTGGGAGACCGCTGGGAACACCAGGTGCTGGAGTGGGGCACGAGTGACAACATTTTTGTTGTGTCCTTAAGCAAGACACTTTACCCACATTGCTTGGTATGAATGCGGTGTGTGCGTAAGTGTTGGTTGATGGGGGCTGATGGCGCTGATTGGCAGCTTTGTTTCCGTCAGTTTACCCCCGGGCAGCTGTGGCCACAATAGTAGTTTACCACCACAGTGTGTGGAATGAATGAATAACGCACAAAATTCTCAAGTGACTTTGAGTGATTCCGCTTTCATTTTTGTTGTGTCTTTTGGCAAGATAATTCACACACCTTTGACACGTTGATGTGTTAGGATTGGTTGTGGTTGCAAAGGTAGTCATATGCCGTCATATTTTAGTTCATGTTTTTTGGTAAACACTGTGACTTTATTTTATAGTGCAAATGCCAGAATGAATATATACTAAAGTAAATGAAATAATAGATCAAATGCTTTTTTTTGCAGCAATAATACAATTAATGTCTTTCAATTTACCGCAACTTCACCAATATGACATCATGGTGTTCTTGGGGACGACACCTCACTCATCTTGTTTATGCTCCTATGCCTCTGGTGTGTGAGTTATTGTTGGTGGTCGAAGGAGTCGATGGTGCAGATTGTCAACCTCGCTCCCATCAGTAGGCCCCCAGGCGCCTGCGACCTCAGAAGTAGTTTATCATCGCACAGTATGAGGACTAAATTATTTGAATGCATCCATATTATAAACATTTCAGTGAGAAGAAAAAACAAATGCCTGCTGTTTTCAAACACATTTTATGGCCGTGCTGCTCAAGGAAAGTGTTTTGAAAGAGAATCCCACAGATCTCGCTCCCCTCCAAACATTTCAGGTGCAGCGGTGTATTACAGACTCTAGCCTTGGGACACAAACCCTCCTCTTTGTGCAGGATACCACAGGAGAGCCCAGACCAGACTGCAGGACGGGTGAACAAGGACAACGGTAGTCCTGGTGTTTTGGAGTTTCTATGAGGTGCGGAGATGCTTCAGGCAATGATACAGAAAAATAAAACTGTTCAGAGGGTTCAAGGATAGCTCAAATCATGCCTCCTGTATTTTTGAACATTTACTGTGGATAGGATGGGTTCTTTATCTTTATGGTTTGTTTGAAATACAGCAAACGTACGCATCTTAATTCTTATTAGTGACATTGAACAACACTGCACAATCCTACGATGCTGTATATAACGACACCATGAACAACACGCAGCAAAAACGGTAGGTATGTCATAATATCAGATTTTAGTGTTGCGATTTTTATGGAAAGAAACATCAATATTTTATCTTCATTCACAATTATTTCAGAGTCCGAATACGTTTTATTGCTATTGTCAGTAAACAAAATTCACAAACTAGGAACTGCTTCTGTGTTACGGTGCAATATTAAATAAAGAATAATAATATAAACTATGATAAAATAAAAATAAGGGCATGCATTAAAATAAATAAATAAACAAATAAACTTTGATATACAAACACAAAATATGCAGTAGTTATTTACTCCATAACCAAACAGCAAAATCCTTAGAAACAATACTTGGGAATGTTTCTGTGTTCGGAAATACACACATTCAAAGATGTACACATTTGCAATTTAGAAGCTAAGGTCAAATTCCCTTTCGTTCATTCACACTGATCCATGGATCATGGCCATTCCTCTTGTATGTTCTCATGAGACAAACAGCGTTTTTAAACAGCGTTTTCCGTTTAAGTTTAAATTAATTACTTAATTTTGTTTAGAAAAATGTCACAACTGTTACTTTTTAGTTCTTAGAATATAATGTGACTTGAATAATCACAATCATTTATTAACCAGGTTGACATTCCTAGTCAGGCACATATGCAGTACTTGTGAGGACCCTGTTCTTTCCATGGGTTTGGATGGATCTCCTCCAAGGCATATCATTTTCAATATAAAAACATAAACAGAAAAGCAGAAAACATTTCATATCGGGTGCAATTCAAAATGTTATTGAGTGTGTTTAACTGTCTTCACTCTATGGGTCCTCTTTATTTGAGGGAGTTACTGCAGCCCTGTACTTCACTGTTCCAGACTATGGAACAGCCTCCCTCTGCTGATCAGATCCTCGCAGTCTGTCGTGCACTTTGAACAGCTTAAGTTGTATTGTATGTGCTATATAAATAAAATTGAATTGCTCTAACCCAGCCCAGGAAAGGTGGCCCTATACACTTGACTAGTAACCCATGCGTTAGCGGACAACAATTTCATATCACCTCAAAAATGCATAAGGCATACAATGTAGAACAAAGTCTATTAATATTTCTAAACCAAAATTGGTTAACAGTAAATGTACTACTTCTGTTCGTCCCAAGAAAAATTCAGAGTGAAACATAACAATACACAAACCACTGCAGACTTGGAGCTGGTGGTTGGCTTTTCTGAATTGGACAAGAAAAACTGCATGAATTATAGTTATTCATTTTAAACTTTAGCTACTCCACAAATTCAGCAAATCCCATGTTTTCAATAGATCTCATATGAAACTCAAAGCTGAAGCTCAGATACTGCCCAAACATCTAAAATGACAGTGACCCCTTGCTTTTATATGCGGGTATAGCCTGACCCTTCTCCTCTCCCCTCACACAGCCTCCTCTTCGTTTGACAATAGATTTCCCATTACCGCTCTCCGTCCCCACAACCTTCCCATGTTTACCCCCAAGAGCGATCCGATTCCTCCATCCACGGATTAGTCTGTAGAAATTATGCTATGGATTGAATATGCATGAATATGTTGGTCTGTAAGTGCCAATAGGAGTGTGTTCAGTAGATTAAGCCTTCATTGTATTACAGACCTCCTTATCTTTTCAGCACTAGCCTCTACCAAACGCACACACACATGCATCCAGGATGGTGAGCTTTTCAATTATGTAATTACAGTGGTGCTGAATGGAGCCTGCTTGGACACTGGCGGTCTATTGTTGCAGCACCTGTCCCCCATAGACTGCAATTACCTGGTAGGCTGCAGGGGAGATGTACACTATTGTCCTGTGTTTGTGTGTCCGTGTGCGAGCGCTATATTCTCATCTAAGTCGTCTGGCCACTGCAGAGCTACAGCGGTCATGTGTCAAATCATCAAATTCAACTCAATCAATGGTTTGAGGCGAGGCTGGAGTATTTTGTATACAGCTCGTTATAAGTAAATGAAGATAGTGTTGTGGCATTACTCTCCAATCAAAACAGATGATAAAACATTACATAAAAAGCAAATTTTAATATAAAAATAGTGTAAAAATCATTTTTTACAAAATGAATTGCTTCAAAGGATACCCTTGTAATAGAATCACAGAAACATTAGCTTACAGTTGTGACACCTTAAACAGTGGTAAAAGCAGTGCAAAAAGTGAAATTGACTTTGGCATCAGAATATGAAGGTTATTCACATTTGTCTGGAGTTTTCTGCATTTTCTAATATCAAACCATCAGCAAAGACACACAATTCAATAGAACACTTGTATAGACAATAATATACAGACATTTTACTTGAATCCAGTTTGAAATGGCTATGATCGGGTAATGAAAGTGGATCAGTGCATACTTTTTTCATACCCTGCAGTGCAGTAAGACTATTTCCAGTTTTATGTTTTTCTCTTAACATAAAAGAGCATTTCAAACATAAAAATACACAAAATACAATATACAATTCTCCAATATGGAAAGACAAGATATACTCTTCCAAAACAATATCAACTACAACCTATAGTTCAATAGTCAGCGCCAAAGGAAGGGAAGAGGAGAAAAAACAAACATAACAACCATAAGACCTACTATTTTGAGTCATACATTTAAACTGAGATGTTAAAAATACATGGTTTTAGTTCCAGTGTTAAACCACAGTGTAGGCTTTTCACATATGAAATTGATACCCAGAGTGACACTAAAACAAATATTAAGAAATTACATGAATAGGACAAAGTCAGAGTTTTCCTGGATCGTTTTGAAATGGTCATGGTCTTTATCAGAACTTGTATAAGACCACATTATAAGATTAAAATTTTGAAACTGAAATTATGTTGCATTAAAAAAAGGGTTGCCTGGCAAATCCAGAATGATATCTCTCTGTATTTTTTTAGACAGATTGATATCAGTCTGGTTCCCACATCCTCAAACCCCGGTCAAACATGATCGTGCAATCAGATTGTTTTTTTCAGTGACATGTGAAACTAAGGAGCTTATTGATCACCTATGATTTACAAATAAAATCTAATTTATCTCACGTCAGATTAACTGAGTTTAGTACTTTGCTGATTCGCTCTGCCATGTTTTTCAGCCCTCTGTGATATTTTTTTTTCTCGTTTATTATTTACGGACGCACCATGCCTGTCCCCGATTGGCTAATCCACCTGTCAATCACGGGCCATTTGAAAACGGGGAAATCCACCGGTGACCAGACTCGAGTACTGAAGAAGTGTGTGTTCTGGATCCCAGGCAAAAAAAAAGAGAGTGTCTTTAAATCAAAATGAGTATGAAGCCTTTTCCTTAGTCTCGACATTTTAGTATTGTTAGCCCCGACACAGTCCCGAATGAAATACTTTAGCAGCTTCTTGTGTTTTCATTTGGAGTTCATCGTTATCCTCCGACTGCCATGTTGTTGATGTTTGCCAGGCTGTGCACTAGTCTCTTAGTAAAAAGCGGGTGAGATTTACCGCAGTAAGTATGAGTCGTCTTCAAAAGTTGCTCCTCGAGTGGATCCAGCAAACCGCTCACTGGGTCTGTGCCAAACGAGTACTGCAATGACAACAGCAAGCTTGGTTAGTTTTGGTGTTTCTTGGCTCAATTCAAACAAATGAGAATTCCCCAGTGGCTGACAGGTAGCAGGTGATGGACCATTCAGACGTACGGAGCTAAATTTTGTTAACGACCACACCAAACCATGTTATTTCTGCTTGTTTAAAAGTTGAAGATACAGGAGGGAGTAGTGGAAAGCAAAGATAGGAGGTACTTAAAAGTTAAAATGAGCAAATCAGATCTTTAAATGGTGTCAAACCTCCCCTGGGAAAGTACTGAATCCTAGATGCCAAGTGTGGGTAAGGAAGGAAGTACTAACAGTACTTTTTAGTGTTATTTTGGGCCTATCTGAAACAGTTTTATTCAGCCTTGTTTAATATATCACTTCTACATAATTTGAATTATTAACTGATTGATTAACATTACTCATTAATTTGTCATTTATGTTTTCTATTCTACTTCTGGCAGCAGTGATTTTCAAAGTTAAGTACATTCTTATCTCCTTTGTTTACGTCAGACTTTGTCTGGGTGTATTTGTCCTTAATTTGCCCCCAAGCATTGTAAGCAGTAGGGATATCACATTTAATGATGCAATTATTATTATTATGAGAAAAAAATATCAAGGTTTTATCAAGGTTTTTATGATTATTATTGATTGTTGACACTATAGCGAGATACATGAATTCATGTATATATATGTGTGTATATAACATAATAAATAAATCACCATTCCTATAGTATGTGACCAGTTTTATCAAATCAAACGTTCTGATTGAACACATTAAAAAGATGTATTTTTACTTATAAAATGTTCACAATGTTAAGCATATTGTATGCAATTTAAACCATGTAATGGCAATTAAACCCATTTCTAAGTTCACACATAATATTTTAGTAGCACATTTAGAGGTTACAACTTTCAGATTTTATCTCTGATGGAGTTGACGACTGATGGAGTTGACAAAAATGCAGGTTTTTCTCTGACTCACTCCAGTTAAATAAATGTATCATAATGGACTGACGGAGTTGACAGTTTCGAGGTGTGACGGCAGGAATTTCAACATCGTTAGTCTTAAATATCAAAAAGTGTAAAAGTTACCAGACTCTGGTAGTGCTGCATTCAGTGGAGTAAGGGTAACAAATGGGGCCCTCAGATATTTAGATAATAATATTACTGCCTGGTTTAATGAGGTTTTTGAAAATGTCTGACGGAGTTGACAAAAAGATGGGACACCACTTTGACAAGTTGAGGTGAGGCCATAATTACAGTTTGAATCTTTTGGCCTAAGTTTAAGTCTTAATTAGTAATGTCTACAACTACAACCCACAGCATTCGGATAGTATATTTCCCATGTTAAATTTAAAAAGTAAATTGACATAAGCCTCCTATTGTCAGTTGGGACTCCAAACTGATGCATTCAGCTGGACTCAACATAAAGTGGTTCCTGCTTTTTGCGCTATAGGCTTAAGGTCCGGTCATAAGTGGGGATTAGAGGCGAAATTTCATGTCTTTCCAATAATGAAAGTGCCTTTACAATGCTCTAAGGAAATCAAAGGGGAATTACCACTTTTATGCTAGCTCATTTGCTTGTGGTTGGGTCCCTCCTTGATATTGGGTCACAAAGAGAACTGGTGTTTTTATGAGCGCGCACACAATCGCACACACTGGTCATAAAGTTGCATTTACAGTTGCTTGTATTGATTTTGGGCGGCTGATGGGCCACTGTTGGTGCGCAGACAGCAACTCTAAATGCATTCATTGGTTGTAAAAATTTAACTGCTGCATCCTGGACAGGGTTTTTGCATCCGAGGTAAGGGAGGAGAGCTGAAACATTTAGAAGGATGGGAGCTTATAGACAGACAGACAGACAGAGACAGACAGGGAGGAGCGTTTCCATCACTTTGGGAGGGCAAACAAAGGAGTAGTCAACAACAATAAAAAGCTGCCATCTGCAAAGAGGAGATGGAAAAGTGAGATTTAGCTTCTGAGCTAGTTCATTTTAAACCGTTTGCAGTGGTCCAAAGTTATTCCTCAATTACTTTATGCATTCCAGGCATCCTAATTATTCACTGCAATGAGTTTATAAGCAATTTATAAGCATCTCTCAGAGCCCAGAGCGAAGTTTTGCAATAGTGGTAAAGACAACAACTAGCAGGATAAAGCACACTTCCTGATTATCTGCCAATAAATAAAAAAAAATTGATGCAGCGCACACCGGACATATTTTGACCTCAAGAGCTGCTTATACAATATATCTGTACTGGGGCAAGATAGATTTTGCTCAAATACATGGGAAAAAAATCTGGTAATGTAATTCTAATTTCTTATTTTTGTAATGAATATACCACAGACAATAAAACCCAAAAGCTCCTGACCATGCATGGTGGGTTCCATCCCAAACTGGAACGTGAGCGGTAAGGAAGCCGTAAGTCATAAAAATCTTTAGATTTACCTTTTGTAACACTTGGTAACATGCGTCTTAGAGCACAAGCATTAGTTGTTGTACAAATGTTCAATTATAGCCCAAGGACCTTTACACAGATGAACAAGCAAAAATGGATGAAATGGCCTCTCCCATTAGATTAAACACACATACAGCAGATCTATAGTATTTGACACATCTTTGCCTAAATTGCCTATTGGAAAATCTATGTGTTGATGCTGTGTTGTGTCTATATGGTACAGTTGCATTTAACCGTAAACTGCTATATTGATCACACTCTATAAAGCTGCTTAACTGCGAGCCATGGATCAGCCGCTGGACTGATCTATGTCCGATGTTTTGTTAATAGAGAAAGCAATGAGACTTTGAACGGTGATGGCTTCATTAAGTAAATGCCAGTCGGACCATCAATATCATTACACTTGTGGTAAACAACTATAAACATCCTCAGGAGAAATTACTTTTGCCTCTAGCTTGGTGCAAAGGTGGACTACAGTTGTACAGACGGGGTCCCCAGGGTCGGGCACAATCCAAGATCTCATCACCAAGGTTATGGAAACAACCGATTGGAGGGGAACAGGTGGGTCACTGGGTTAGGAAAGGTCTCGTCCAATCAGATCTTTCACTCAACTCCACCACACTTTTATTCGTTGGGCAATTACTAGAGATAGAAAGATACTTTATCGGCTGGCAAATACGTGAGCCTGACTGCATTTTCTATCATAGTATCGTCAATCGAACTTAAAACTTAGAGCTGACAGCTTGACTAAAGGAACTACGTCCTTATAGGTTGGTAAAAAAAACAGGGCTGTGGACATTTAAGAAAAAAATCATTCTAACATGGACAACCAACTAGGCATGGGATGATACTGAAATTTGGTGTTGTGATTATCTTGGTAAAAATAATTGCAATTAACAATTATATCACGATGATTATTAAAGCTGCTGACAGTTTATAAATGTTATCAATATGAATAATTATAATTTAAATGGTTAAATATGGAACTTATTCATAATAACTACAATCTAGCGGAGAAGACTGGATGGGTGTTTTGACTGATAACAAATTTTATAAAAAGCTAAGTAGTTTTTTTCTGCACATTCTGGTGATCTAATGGCGATTATCTATGAATGCCACTTATTAAAATGCAGAATAGAATAGTCTTGCTGCTAAAATATTATATAAAGTAGGTTGATTTGTGGTGTGTATAACTTATTTGCTGTCGGGACTGGTAGTCCTATGCATAATCATACAAATGTAATTATAAAGGCAACGCCTGAGGTCATTGGCTGCTCTTCTAAAGAAACCACCCACCTTTTGTATGGCCTCATAGACTGCTCTGAAAGCCGGTTGTTTTCCGTCGTGGAAAACTCCTCTGTTTCCATGGAGAATATAAACACCTTCCTCTTCGGCCGAGGCACAATTGCTGCCATAGATGCAGTGGTCGGGGCGGTAGTTCCACTGACAAGGGAATTCAAGCATGAACTCTGTAAAAAGAGGGAAAGGAACTGATTTATGAATAAGTTTTAAATATGTTTTAATAATACACACAAGTTATCCACTAGGGCTGAAGGAATCTCTAAACAAAAATTAAATTTGCCATTTATTCTTCTAAATCAACATGCAAAGCATTGTTTATGCATGTGAAGATCATATATATATAATCTCCTCCTTCAACACACTCAAAGCGCTTTACATCAAGGAATCACTCACCCATTCACACACCCATTCATACACCAATGTACACAGACACTGGGGGCAAGGTGGGTTAAGTGCCTTGCCCAAAGACAGAACGACAGCATTCATCTGTGACAGCTGGAATCACACCACCATCCTATGGGTCAGTGGATATGACTGCTCTGCCAATGTTTATGTCAAGAGCGGGATTCGAACCGCCAACCTTCAGATCACTCTACCAACTGAGCTACTGTCACCCCCATGTCAAGACAATAACATGTCTTTGTTACTGCATATTTCCACTTACGCAATATCT
>KN484009.1:12703-23671 GCA_000787095.1 Periophthalmodon schlosseri
TTCTCCTCCCTTTCTGTCTTCTCTCTGCTCCCTCACTTTCCTCTTCCCTCATCTCTCTCTCCTCCTCCTCTTTTTGTTTCTTCTGATTCCTCAATCTCTCCTCCTCTCCCTCTGTTTGCTCCCTTTTTCTCTCTCCTCCACTCTCTGCTCTCTGCTCCCTTATTCGCTCTCCTCCTCTGTCTGCTCTCTGCTCCCTCGCTCTCTCTTCTCCTCCATCTGCTCTCTGCTCCCTCACTCTCTCTCCTCCCTCTGCTCTCTGTTCCCTTATTCTCTCTCCTCCTCTGTCTGCTCTCTGCTCCCTTACTTTCTCTCCTCCTCCCTCTGATTTCAGCTCCCTCGCTCTCTCTTCTCCTGTCTGCTATCTGCTCCCTTGCTCTCTCTCTCCTTGTCTGTCTGCTCTCTGCTCCCTTGCTCTCTCTCTCCTCCCTCTGCTCTCTTATTCTCTCTCCTTGTCTGTCTGCTCTCTGCTTCCTCCTTCTCTCCTCCTCTCTTTGTCTGCTCTCTGCTCCCCTCTCTCCTCCCTTGCTCTTTCTCTCTGACATTGAAACTGCTTCACTTTTCGGTGCACCAGCAGGTATTAAAATATTCAAAAATAAAAAATTATCAAAAAAGAAAAGAGTTCAGCTGTTTATTTGAGGCCAAAAATAGCTGTTAACTTGATGACATCACAAGGTGGAATGGTGCATTTTGATCTTGGGGGATGCAGACATCCTAATAATCCAGGATTACTCAAACATGTGTGAATGAAACAAAACACAACTTCAGATATGTTTTTGAGAAGGTAACAAGATTATAACATGGCTAGAAGCATTTGAGAGACATGTGATACAAATTAGCATCTATGATAGTACCGTCCTAAAATTGGACAATTGTCTTATAGACTTTATGATCTGGTTTCAGACCCTTCTGCAATCGAACAGAAAGTAGGGGGGTCTGAACAGACAGGAAACTTTAGAGCCCCCATAAAGACATGTGCCCTCAGTGTGTGGCCCGGGGACCTATATTAAAGGTCCGGTGCTTTAAGCCGTGTTATAATGTTGTACAACAATACAACAGCATTCATCGGTGGGAGCTGGAATTGCACCGCCAACCTGTGGGCCAGTGAATCTACCGACGATGTTTATGTTGAGAGTTCTTACTCTCGACATAAACTTACTTACATAAGCATAAACAACATTGACCAAACAGATGGGGCCAGGATTGCAATTCTTGCTTCATTTTGTTGTCAAATTTAATCCAAAAAATATAACAATGGCATTTTGGATCTTATTTAGTATTTGAGTAAACTAAATCTCACTGAAAAATTGCCTAAAAATTCAAATTTCACCTGATTTTTTTGAGTTAAAACTTTAACAAATCAGTTTTGAAATTAAATATCAACGACTCCTTCTGTACGTTTTGTCAAAATCTTGTTCAGTACAAGATTGTAAAGTTTGGTGTTTGTTGGTGCTACTTTAAGCGGTGATCCTTATGTTACTATGGGGAGAAAAAATGCAGTTTGAGAAAACAGCCTTTGAAGTTACAATGTACCATATAACTCCATGACGGAAAGTTGATTATATTTAATATTAAAACATCTTTCAGTGCAGAGTGGGCCATTCTGATGTTTCCAGATGAAAGCTTGTATGCTGGGAGACCAAACTGACCAAAAAACAACAGAAAAAAGGAAGAAAAATACCATGCTTTCATGTAGCGTCTGTTAGCCTCCATATTGACCCATGTGTAAAACAGTTGGTCCAGACTGTCTATCTGCACCTCATGGCTGTCTGTACCATAGACTGTATAAAGAAGTGGACTAGTGTGATGTTTGGCTTCAGTCAAATGAAGCTCATGGAGTCTAGCAGTTACAGGGGCGAATATGGAGCACAGTTCCAAATTAGGAATTCCTACTGTGAGTATCACAGCAACCAAAGAGCTATCTGGAGCGATCCTGTTTAAGGTAACGCCCCTTCCTGCCCGCACCTCAGTTTTAGGTGCAGGGAGAGTATGGTTAGGGCGCTGTCAATCAAACCTATTACTAACGCTAGCGGGAGCAACCTTGGGGGAAAGAATTCAGCTGATTTGTCTCATATTAATGTTCATATTTTGGGTTACAGACACAATAGCGAAATAAAAATACCAGGATCATGTAGAGCCTAGTCAATACAAACATTATAAGACCAAAATGATGAGGTTGACAGCAGCAGTTATGGAGAGAGGGGCGACAATGTATTCAATGTAATTCAATGTAAAGTGAATTGGAGCCAGGGTCAATGGAGCCGGAAGCATGCCCATGATCATTTCCTATTTGGAACACTGCCGCTTGGAGGTTAGCTGTTAGCTATGTCCATTTATATATACAGTCTACGGTCTGTTTTTTTTTACAATTATGACTTAATTTGGTGAGATAATACTTGAGACAATCTGTGGTAAAAAAAAATAAATAATAATAATAAAAAAAAAAAAAAAAAAAAAAAAAAAAGTCTTTTAAAAAAAAAAAAAAAAAAAAAAAAAAAAAAAAAAAAAAAAAAAAAAAAAAAAAAAAAAAAAAAAAAAAAAAAATAGCATGCTTTTACATCAGTCAAGTGGCATTTTGTAGGTTGAAAATTACAGAAAAGTGGCACTCAGTTCTAAATATGTATCTCTTATATCTCTTACATGGCCTGGCCCGTCCTTCTCTCAGTGACTGTGTCAGTGTAAGGTACAACACAAGGCAGGTCAGTAGAGGAGATGTGTTTCTCCTCTCAGAAAGACAGCCTTTAGCCAGAGAAGTCGCCTCATATAATTTATTCTGCACCTATCTAAAAATTAGTTATTAGGCAATCAAACCTGTCAACACTAAATCCCTGTTGCTGACATCTTGTGGTCAGTTGTGTGTGTGCTTCTTTGTTCTGCTCTCTTTTTTAAATGTTTTCAAACTATTTTAATTGTCTGTAAATAACGCATGTTTTGTCCTATATCTGTTATTAGTAATGTTACCTGCATGTTTTACTGCTGCTTATATTCACACTGCCTCAAACTTTGCTTTTGCGCTAAGTCACTCCCCCTCTTCAGAGCGTTATCACCTTACACTGACCATTCATCCCGTTAATGAACCTACTGCACATCACATCAGGTTTGTGAAGTTGCAGTGTATTGTTTTGTATAATGATTTTGTATATTAATGAAAAATGGCCATGTGGGAGCATGTGGGTGACATAGGCTTGTGGTCTGAGGCTTGTACAGTCTCACTGTAGGAGTACAGTGTTTGTCAGCAATTCTCTTGTTTTGTTTGGCAGAACGAAGTAAAGCAGCTCGAGTCAGTCTCCAGACAGGGCAACAGCGCTGCAGGTTATCCTTTACTGATGAAATTACAATGTCCCCTTCTTGCTCAGGAACTAATGGTGGTAAGTATCCTAAAGCACATTCAAAGGGAGACAAGCCAGTGGCAGATGAGGTAAGAGAGTGGAAGATAAGTACTCCAACTGCTTGGTTCCTTGGCAGCAACACAGCAGAGAGTTGCTTCAAGGTTTTGGTTTGCCCTCTCACACTAGTCTGCGGATGGAACTCACCTTGGCTCCCAAGGCTTGACAAAAACTTTTCCAGACTCTGGAAACAAACTGTGGACCACAGTCAGAAACTATATCCAGAGGGATCCCATGAATACGGAAGATATGTTGGACAAGCAGATCTGCACTTTCTTGTGCCAAAGGACAGGAAGAGGAAGCAGGCAACCAGCTGGAGGTTGACTGGTGGATTTGCCTCAGGCACACACAGTACTCCCTGATATCTCTCTCCATTGATGGTCACCAAAAACAACGTTGGAGCAATAGAAGTATTTGTCGAATCCCACTTCAACAATAAACTGAAGAGAATGGTCTGGATGGACAAGAATAGGAGAGGTGAACAGTCTCTTTAGCTCTTGAAAGGCCTGTTCCGTGTCTGGGGACCAGATGAAAGGGACTTTAGGAGAAGTGAGATGAGTTAGGGGGGCTGCTACTTGACGGTAAAAATTTGTGAAATCAAGGAACCTTTGGAGCTGCTTAAGATTTGCTGGTTGTGGCCAATCTGCTACTGCCTGAATCTTAGCTGGATCTGGCTTCACCTGCCCTCTGCCGATTATGTAAACCAGGAAATTCACTGACTGGACATGGAATTCACACTTTTCTGCTTTGACAAAAAGCTTGTTTTCTAGGAGCCTTTGCAGAACTTGACAAACGTGGTGTTCTTCTGTGGAATTGGAAAAGATCAAAATATCGTCAAGATAGACGAAAACAAATCTGTTGAGGTAGTCCCGTAAGACATCATTCACCAGTGCCTGAAATACATCTGGAGCATTGGTCAACCCAAAAGACATCACAAGATATTCAAAGTGCCCAAGGGGAGTATTAAACTCTGTTTTCCATTCATCACCTTTGCAGACAAGATGGTAAGCGTTTCTAAGGTCAAGTTTGGAAAATATAGTTGCATTATGCAGACTGAAAAGCTGAGTCAATCAGTGGGAGTAGATACTTATTCTTAACTGTGATGTTATTTAACCCTTTATAATCAATGCAGGGACAAAGGGATTTGTCCTTTTTATCCACAAAGAACAAGCCTGCACCAACAGGAGAGGAAGATGGGTGAAGAATACCTGCTGCCAGAGAGTCTTTGATGTAGCGCGCCATTGCTTCTCTTTCAGCATGAGACAGATTGTAGAGACGTGAAGAAGGCAAAGTCATTTGGTTGATGCGGTGGTAAGGACAAGGCACGGTCTTTTCTGTATACTTTCTGAAGGTCATGGTATTCACTGGGAACGTTGGACAGATCAGAAGGTTCAAGTGGCACAGGTGCAGCTTTGGCTGAAGGGAGTGCTGAGTGCAAACAGATAGAATGAGCTCCAACTCAACACTTTCCCTCCTGCCCAGTTGAAATGCGGATTATGTCTCCTTAACCATGGATATCCCAGAATTAAGGATGAGTGTAGAGAGGAAATTAAGTGAAAAGTTAACTGCTCTCTATGGTTTCCAGACAACATTACAGTAAGAGGTGCAGTGCGATGGGTTACCTTAGCAAGAAGTCTACCATCCAGTGCATTTGCCACAAGAGGGATATCAAGGGGTTAAATCTTCAGGTCAGCTTGGCATGCAAGATTGAGATCTAAAAAGTTTTTATCTGCCCCAGAGTCAATCAAAGCTGTGGGAGGCAAGGTTAAGTCTTTATAGCAAATGGTGGCTGGAAGTGACATTCCCATTTGGGGGACAGAGGTAATTTTAGAAAGGTTCACCAGAACACCCACAATCACTGGTGAGCCCCCTCTTTTGGCCATGAGGGGCAGGTGGAAAGGACATGTCCCAAGTTCCCATAATAAATGCACTCACCCACCTTTATTCTTCTAAATCATTCTGCTGGTGTTAAATGGGCTCGACCAAGTTGTATCGGTTCTTCAGCTGAAACTTGGACTGGCAGTGGACACGAAGAAGCAGATGGCGGGACTGGGTTCCGAGGAAGAAGCGTGGTGTGAGCAATGACAGACTAGCCAGAGGACCGTGTATTTCTTGCTCTTCTGCATTCACAGAGATGGTTATCCAGTTTGATTGCTGTTGAGATAAAAGAATCAAGGTCATCAGAGTCATCCTTTAAAGCCAACTCATCCTTCAACTGTTCCGAAAAACCGTTTACAAAAACTGTCTGCGGGGCTGCATCATTCCATCCAGCTTCAGCAGCCGATGTTCTGAACTCGACAGGATACTCCGCCACACTCCGTGTGCCCTGGTGAATAGTGAGGAGGCATTTTGCAGCTTCTTTTCCATTTAACAGGATGGTCAAACACTCTTTTAAGTTCAGTCACAAATTTATCATAGCTTTGTCGTATTTCAGGGTCACTTTGACATCTAGCGGAAGAGCATTTCCTTGCAGCAGCCCCATAATATAAGCAATTTTTGAACAGTCTGTGGTGTAAGTTACTGGCTTTTGACTGAATACTAAGTAACATTGTAGAAGAAACCCCCCACACTTCCCCACATGATCACCTTGATAGTGTTTCGTGTCTGACACATGTGCTTCTTTGACGAGCTGGGCTGGGTCTGGAGGAGCAGAGGATTGGGTCTGGTTCTGGGAAGCGGTAGACTGAGATAAGGCAGCACTCTGAAAATATCCGGTTGTTAACTCATAGACCATGGTGTTCAACTGATCAATCTGGGCAGAAGTTGTCTGTTGGCTCTTCATTAAACTCTGTAAAAGTTGAGCATGCTGCCCGAGGATGGCCCCTTGGTTGGTGATGGCCATTTCTGGCCATTTTGTACTCTTACAGTGTTCAAAGACCCAGAAGGACCAGACAGCAGGTAAGTTTGTCACAAGTTTATTACAGGAAGATGAGTATTTGATACAACTTGCTGGTGGTGCAGGTTTGTGGAGGTGAGCAGGAAAGAAGATAGGCAGGCAGGCAGGATACAAAGCAGGCAGGATACGAGGCAGGCAGAAACAAAACAGCCACTCCATAAGAGAACGTACCAACACCGTCACGAGAGCTCGTCTGGGCCCCAGTCTTCCGTACATCTCCATCTCAAAGTCACTAACCACTTATTTGAAGATAGTGAGGTACAGATCTTAGCCAAAGGAAAAAAAAAATGTTTTGAGAGGGGAGTTAATGAAGGCACAGTTCACACTTAGTGTAGCTCACTAGACCTAGCCTACAAACAGAAACTGTAAATGATAGTGTGTTAGTTTCAGTGTAGCTAGCTCCTCCCTTTAGATAGATATAAGGTAGTGTCCACCAGTAATCTGACAAGAACTGAAGAAGCGGCTTGAATGAGCGGTGAAACGGCTTCACTCCTACAACTTTCTGTCCAGTTGACAGAGTTGAACTTTTATTTTACTGTGCATGGATGACATATAAAACCACCACCATGAGGGAACAATGTTATAACATGGAATAAAAGAAAGCTCTAAAAAGTCCACTTTGCATAATACCTCCTCTTTAAAGTCCAGAAATCTACAAGTCCGAGATCAAACGGCAAAGCCAAACCTGTCCCACTCTTGGGAGGTGACTCTTGTGTATCCTTAAACATCCCGATCTAACACACATCCTTTTTCACAATCACATTTAGGTCTTGTACCTCTTGTTCATTTACCTGTGTGATGCCAAGAAATCCAAGCCCATCTCCTCAGTCTCCATAGGGCCATTACAGCGGAAGAGCTTTTAGAGGGTCCCTTTGGGAGAAGACGGAGTATTTCGGGCTGAGGACAGGAGCTAGACAACTGTTATTTGACTCATCTCTACCACTTTGCCCCTTATGTAGCCTAACATACCATGTTATAATGTTGTTCCCTCATCCAAAACATGCCTGAATAGGTTTGAGATGTCATCCATGCATGTTTCAGTAATTTAGCAATCTATCCCAGGCCCTATTCGTATCCCAGGCCTATTCGAAACCCCCCTACAGTTAGCAGTGAGTTTCTGTACAATGCTCAGCCCACAAGCCTCACCCATGCTCCCATACAGCAATTTTCCATAAATATACAAAAACATGATACTAAACTATTCACAGCAACTTGACAAACTGATGCGATGTGCAGCAGGGATGCTGATTGTGTTGTGATAATGCTCTGTAGGGGGAGTGAGCTAGCACAGAGAGCAAAGGGTGTCAAAAACGAAAGTGAAACTTATAAAACGTGACTATGGCATTTTCAAAACAATTAAAGATAACATGGTGATCTAAATATGTTATGTGTTAGCAGTTAATACCCCATAGAAGTAAAATACTCCCTCTTTAATAAAGTGTGAGCAATGACTTAAAGGGGGAAGGGGGGGACAGATTTCACATTTGCCTGGTAAAAAAAAATGTAAATTAATTTATGGATGGTAGCATTAATACACAATGTACAAATACTTTATTAAGAAGGATTAGTAACTGCTTAATTAATGCCCTAACCCTAACTCCTAACCCCATAATTGGCTATGTGCACAGCTGCGCTTGGCAACCTCATTGTTACATACAATACATTTTTAAAGATCAGGCAGTGGACAGGGAGTTGCCGGTGGATGTCACTGACAACATGTTAAAGACTACACAAATAAAATAAATACTTCACCATAGGACACTTCTGTGTTTAGACACAGAAATGTTTGTGTCTCAATGCTAATGCTAATGCTAATTTACGGGCATAATAAATATTAAAACAACACCACAAACTGATGTATTCTGCATATAAAAATAATCCAGTAGTCTTTATTTTAATTAATTTGAATTTGAGACACAGTGAGCTAGCTAGCGTGCTGCTGTGCAGAGCCTATTAAGTAGTTACTAAGCCTGAATCATTCTTAATAAACTATTTATCCATTATGTATTAAGTCTTTGTTCATGCTTTATTCAGGCTATTAAAAGTGTAGTTATTATCATGTGGTACTGACTCATCTAAGGGATAATACTGGCAGGATAGATATGATGGCCACAGGGGCAGACGTAGTAGTAGCCTATTATTTAGATTTTATTGTGCTTCCTATTCATCTTCAACTTGCCTTGAAAGTTGCTGTTTATTCACACTAAACATCATTGGTAGAGTGGTCAGATCCACTGACCCACCAATGATTCCAGCTCCCATAGATAAATACTGTCATTGTGTCCTTGGGCAAGACATTTAACCCACCTTGCCCCCAGTGTCTGCGTACACTGGTCTATGAGTGTGTGTTTGAATGGGTGAGTGGTTCCCTGATGTAAAGAGCTCTGAGTATGTTGAAGGTGGAAAAGCGCTATATAAAAATGTGACCATGTACTATTTACTAACTCCAGAAATCAATTATATATTAAAACATTCTGTACCATCATTTGACAGCTCCACACATGTGAGTGCCAATGTTCAAGTGTAGCAGGTGTAGTCCCCTGATCAGTGATGGAACTCAGCTCATCCACACATCAATTTAACCACTATATATGGTATATATGGCTAGGTTCCACCTTGTGATGTCATGTGATAGTACAGTAAGTCCTCCACTGTGTTTTTTTAAACTCTATACACTTTCACTAGAATCATCTGAATAATTTCAGCCCTGGAAATGCCAATATCTACTGAACTAAAGGTATAAGGTAGTTGTTAACTTCAAAACCACCATTACATGACATCACATGCTGAAACAGATCATTTTGAGCTTTGAGTATGCAGACAGACTAATAAACCAGGATTGCTCAAACATGTGACTAAAACAAAACACAACTCCAGGTGTGTTTTTAATGAGGTAATATTATAACACCACTTAAAGCTCACAAGAATCAATTTTGTGTAATATAGGCCCTCTATCAAGTACAGAAGAACCATTGCACAGAGATAAACCAGGTCCATTTCCATAACTGTGGTAATTGTGCAGATGTGTGAGGTTTCATACATGACGTCTCTCCATTTGAGGGCACCAGAGCGTCTCCTAAAGTTCTGCTCACTGCTCGTTATAATGCCTGGAGGTTTGGACGTTGACATGTGTCTCATTCTGGAGACAAGGCCATAAACCTGTTGGAGTATTATATGTATTGATTATGTTGAAGCTGAAAGAGCATCACGCAGCATGACAGGAGAGCAGCCAATCAGGAGTCCTTCACTCTTTTATTTGAAGGTCAGATGTACAAAAGTTTTAATAGAAAAACACATTCTTTATTGCCCCTTTCTGTTCCATAGAGAGGGGCAATACCACCAAATTTCGAGGTCGATATCGATTCTCAGTACTGGTGTAATGTTATGGGTGAAGGGATTTTAGTAAATATATGTATTAACAATGTGTTTCAAATTTCAAATGCTCTAAAGGACTGAACTGACTGACTGACTAAACTGGACACCTGACACACATGAGTCAGTCTAATATGGTACAACTGATGATTTTTGACACAAAACAATAAAGAAATGGTCATAATGTGTAAAATTGATACCAATGCCCCTATATTTTGCATATGTTAATTATAAATATTTGCATAACAATATCGATAGCTACATTTTACCAAGTCAGTTTTGATATTTCTATACTTTGATATCAATACTCCCATTGCTACTGTTCTATGCACAATTGAATTTCAAAAATCACACATTTAAATCTATTATATAACCTTTATATTTGTCTATATAAATATACAGTCTGGAAGTGCCAAACTCTGAGCTTAAAGAGGTACTCAACAGCCACAGTCTAAACAAGCTCTTAAAGCAGAACTTTCAACAAAAGAGCTCCCCCTGCAGCTCCCTATTGAGAATACACAGGGAACAGAAAGCGCGTTTTCTCTTTTTTTCTTTATTTCATAATTCAGCTGTTCATCAATCATAACATATCAAAACTCATATGTCCTTTGTGTTTCTTTCCCTCCATGCATCCTACCTAGAATGTTAAGATTAACCAATGTTGTGATTAAATAATCTTGCATTATAGGAGATTTTATTTCTTAAAATGAATATCTTCAAAATCATGCATTCTTACATGGAGTAGGTGACAGAGTCTCCTCTAGAAAAGTTACATAGTGCAGCTATAATAATTAATCAATTATTAATTAAGAGGATGCAGCTTCTTCTATAGACACTGCACCTTACCTTTCACAATGTAATAATGAGATCCAACATGGCTGATTAAACCCACCTGAAGTCTTACAGTGTTATTATTACATTATTACTGCGTCAGCCAAGTGGCACATACACAGTCATCAGTCACAGCTCCAGCCAATCAGAGAACAGCTCTGGAGTGGACGTGTGACCTCTGGATGTGGAGCCAGCGCAGTATATCAGTGCTCACACATTACAGTGTAAACAGGGATGCAGTCAGGCAGAGAGAGCACTGAGACAAGCCACAGTGGGGCTAGCACAAGCCTGCAGGCAGCTCTTAATGCTATCCCCACTCTACACACACACAAACACTGGGTTTCCATACTTCTTGGGGACATTACATTGGCTTACATTAATTTTTTTGGAAACCACAAAGGACATGTATTACAAATGGCTGTGGCTTCTTCCTTTGAAAACATGCTTTAGGTTACATTGGGATTACTATTTCAGATTTCCAACATT